>RAQS01000099.1:0-52080 GCA_003698115.1 Aspergillus sp. HF37
GGCTCCTCTTGCTCTGGCTCCTCTTGCTCTGGCTCCTCTTGCTCTGGCTCCTCTTGCTCTGGCTGCTGCTCCGGCTCTCCCTTGCCCTTGACCAACCGCCCGAACTGGTTATACACCGGCTCAGAGCTAGTTCCGACCTCCTTCCCCCAAAGCCCGTGGCCATCGTTGAAGAGATCGCGCTCGAAGCCGTTACACAGCTCGGGAAAGTCGATCCACTCGCCGCGGTCCGTCCACACGCCGCCCCTGCCGCCGCGCAGATCCCACCATTCCTGGCCGCCCAGCAGCGCCGACTGCGCCGCTGCGAACCCGCTCGGCGACCGCGTGTACTTGCGCAGGAGCGCGCGCGCCCACCGGTGGAACCACATCTTCGACCACCAGGCGTCGCGCAGCGAGGGTTCGCCGTCCATGTGCACGAGCGCCGGCACCGCCGCCGAGTGCACGTTGGTTAGGAGCGGGAGGCTGTGCCACGAGTGGTTACGCGGGCTGGGGAGCGCGTCGATGATCTCGTTGTGCGGCGGGATGACCGTTTCTCTGGTGTCGGGGTCGGGCTGGACGAACGGGTTGGCGAGGTGCGCCAGGTCGGACGGGAGGAGGAGGCGTCTCTCGCGCGGGACGCCGTGCTCCATTTGCGCAGAGGACGTCCGCGAGACGTTGTTGTACGGGAGCCATTCGACGTCGCGCTTGGAGTTGAACATGTTGAAGAAGAGCTGCGACGTGTAGTCGATGCCAATGCCGTATTCGGAGCGCTGCCCCGGTTCCAGCTGCGGCTTCACCCCCGTCGTGTTCGACGCCTCCGATATCCCGATCTGCCAGTATAGCCACTCCTTGAAGACGCTCGACGTCCGCCGCCGCTCCATCTCCCGATCGTATTCCTGATGTCCGTATATCTGCGTCAATGCCAGGTAGTCGCCGTGCCTGATGCGGCGCTTCTCGATGAACTGGAGCATCCTGCCGTAGATCTGTTTCAAATCGGCCGCTTGGCCCATGGCCGTGCCGGGGTTCAGCCAGCGCGGCCGGTTTAGATGGCCGTCCGGGTGTATGTCGGTCTTGTAGCCGTACGCATCTGGCGGAAGAGACGATTGCGGGACGGTGACGCAGCCGGGATCGTGGGTCATGTTCGGGAAGCACTGCTTGCTTGCGCCGAACAGAACCCTCTGCGTATATTTCTGCTGCACCTCGCCGATGCCGTTATCGAATGGCTTTTCCACGATCATGGTACCATACTTCCTGCGCAATTTCAGGTTGTTCTCTCTCAGCGTGTTCTGGAACCGCCGGATCATTACCTCAGGAGGCAGCTGGAAGAAAAAGTCGAGCCCGTCGATGATGAGAACAAAGTCATCATCGCGGCTGCGTTCGAGATAGTTGTATATGCTCGTTATCCTATCCCGCATCATATCGTACTCGGAGGACGCATCGGCGGAATCCGCGCCGTAGCGGATCAGCGTTGGAGGCGGGTAATTCAGTATCATTGCAGATGTCACCGTTCGGCAGAGCGCCGGCGACCGCTGCAGAGCCGGTAGGAGGACATGGAACGAGGGGTTGGACTTCTGCAGGTTGCTCGGGAGCGTGTCATTTTTGATTACGGATGGCTGCTCGGGGAGCGCCACCGAGGAGTCCTCCGGGCGTCCAGAGAGCGGATGACGATGAGACGGATATTTGGTAAGGTAATCAAGGCCCGGTTGCTGAGGACGTCAGCTAGCTGTCGCTTCGAATCCAGGGGAACTGACCTACCTGGCCTGTAGACCGCGAGGTGGTCAGGAAGAGAAATAGACAGATTGCGACCGTAGCGAATACAACCCTCGCCCTGCGAGTCCGCGGTCGATAGTGATAGATCTGTCGCAAATGCGGCGACACTTTCGACCGGAGAGAATGGCTGGGATCGGGCCAAGGGGCCGGCGTGTTCAACGACGCCATTATGGCCGGATTGTGAGGCGAAAGAGGATGGGTCAACCAATGCGATCCAGTGTATTCTGGCAGGTAGTATGCATTCTCGCTGTGGAACAGTCAAGCGTATGGACTGCCACTGCGGTATGGGAGGATCAAGGCCGGCTGCAGGACATGTTGCGACAGCGGCGAGGTCATGGCAGGGGCGCCTTCTCTCAAGGGCGAGGTGGAACTGGACCAGGAGGGAGATGATTGACGGTGGAGCAGGCGACTGTATGAAGTACTCGTACTCTCCGTGGCATGAAGGAAAATGATGCCTGTTTCTACGAGACTTGACTGGCGGGAGAATGGAAGAGGTGCGCGTCATGGTGAAACTCCGTCGGCCCAGCGTTTCAGAAAGAGGTCGCCATGAATACGTAATTTTGGTACTCTGAGTACATCATGATATATTACAGTGTCTATTACTCCAGGTATATTTCCTCCCGCAGCCGTTGCAGATTCCTGAATATCCCCCCTCCAGGCCCGCTGTCGCTGTCCCGGCGCTGGTCCATCGACGGCCTCTTGGTAGACTGCGACCGTTGCGACTCTGCCATTGCCTGGTCCACGGCCTTGCGCCGGTCGTCTACAATCTTGGCCAGACTGTCCACCAGCCGATTGCGCGCCTTTTCCTCGGCAGACCCCTTCCATACCGTCGCCAGCACCCGGACAGCCTCAACGCGGCGGGACGCTGCCTCGACCCCAGCCTGACTGCCGCCATCGCTGTCCAGCAGTTCCGCAATATGCGCACGCAGCTTCCGCGCAACCTCCTGCCCCTTCTCCTCGCGGCTGTGACTCTCGGGGCCGGGCTCGGGGGCCGAGACGGAAATAAACGACGACGTCAGAGACACCTCAGACGGGGGGAGCGGCCATTCCATGGCGTCGCCGAAGATGCGAACCACGTCGTCCAGCCGCGCCCGGACCTGGTTCAGCGTGCGTAGTTTCCGGATGTATTCCGGGTCCTCCACTGTAGTAGCTTCGGGCTTGCCGTTAGGTTCTCCTTCTTCCGGCTGTTCCTCAGGCGCAGCGTCCCGGCTCTCCGCGGCGGCCACGGGGCCGTCTGGAACGAACTTTGTAATGTCATGCTGTAAACCCTCCGTCAACGAGTCTCTCAGCCCAATTGCTTCTCCGCGCAGCACTTCCACCTCGTACGCCAGCCGTCCGCCGCCCCGGAGGATCTCATCGGTGAGCTGGGTCAGGGTGTCCGATAGACGGACGTTCTGGGCGCTAATCTGGGAGAGGAGCGACTGGACCTGCGCTGACAGATCGGCGAGGGGGACGGAGCCGGCAGCTCGTGTGTGTGGCTGCGAGGAGGCCAGTGTCAGCGGAGGAAGGGCATCGTTCAGGAAATCGGCCGGGTCGAACGAAGGGTTTGTGAAGTTGGGAAGGGCGGGATTGGAGCTGGGTGTCCTGGCAGCTGGCCGGGCGGGACTTGGATTCTGCGACGGAGCCATTGGCGTAGACGGGCTCCTCAGGGAGACATTGAGGGGCTACTCGCCCGATTGTAGATTATAGCATGGAATGATAGAAATAGGGGCCTGGATGTTTGAGGGAGAGCGTGGCTGTCTGCAGGAGATCTTGCAGAGCGTTGAATGCACCGTCTCACCGCCCGGCAGTATTTGCCTGATGGGCTGCTTTTACGTAGTACATGGAAGAAAGAAGTGTAGAAATAGAGAAATACCCAGATATATTACTATGAACATATAGTACAGCAGACAAGGGTTGTGGGTATCGTCATTAAACACAATACGAGGGAAAAAATCAAGTAAGAGCATAATATCCTCCAAGGTGTAACATCGGTACTCGTCGAGGCAGTGAATCAATTAGATATTCTCGACCACGCGAGCGTTCACCGCACGCTGGTATCCATCATCCTGTTGCTGGTTACCATACCGGCTAGGTCCTTCACCGGCGTCGTCGGCAGCGGACATCTGCTGCTGGACGGACTGGTTGATTGCAGGCAGGAAGATGACCTTGCTGTCGGCAGTCTTGGCCATGGACTGCATCGCCTCGAGGTATC
Source organism: Aspergillus sp. HF37 (assembly GCA_003698115.1). Classification (NCBI taxonomy): domain Eukaryota; kingdom Fungi; phylum Ascomycota; class Eurotiomycetes; order Eurotiales; family Aspergillaceae; genus Aspergillus; species Aspergillus sp. HF37. Next base: position 3,941 of record RAQS01000099.1, read on the forward strand.
GGATCTGCATCGCCGGGGCGGAAGACAGGATGTCGGCGGCCTGTCGCATCAATTTGGCGGACTCGACCTCGGCGCGCGCGCTGATGACCTTGCTCTCACCGATGCGCTTGGACTGGGCCGCCATGGACAGCGACTCTTGCAGCTCATTGCTGAAGATGATGTCCTTGATGAGCATGGACTCGACCAGGACACCCCAGACGCTGGCAACATCCTCAATGACTTCCGACGTGGACTGGGCGATCTCCTCGCGACGCTCAATGACATCCTGCAGAACGCGGGAGCCGATGACATGGCGCAGGGTAGTCTGGGTGCGCTCGACGAGGGCCTGCTTGATATCGGAAATGCCGAAGGCGGCCTTGTGCGGCGAGGTGACTTGGTAGTAGATAACGGAGGTGAGGTTGAGCGTGACGTTGTCCTTGGTCATGCAGACCTGGCGCGGCACCTCCACGATCTGGACCTTGACGTCCACGGTGTTGAGATGCTCGCTTAGCGGGTTCACCCTGACAAGGCCCGGGTCCACGGAGCGCTCGAATCTGCGGCAGGGTCAGTGTATGAATTTCATCGACAGGGCAGCGTGCAAGGATCGCGAACCGGCCAAACTTCGTAACCAAGCCAACTTCGCCTTGGTCGACTGGCTTGAAGGGGTTGGGGCAGCAGAAACAGCATGGGATCGCGCCCATGAATCCAATGCACTGGCCCAGCGTGTGGACTGAGGACAGCTTATTAGCACGGTATACAGCACCGACTTGGTCGGCAGAGGACATCAAGGCACTTACTGAGCCCACCATACCAGCCGTGAGCGTCGGATTGGTCGTCTTCATGGTCAATCTGCTGGGCGTAGCGAGGCTGCAGGTCGGCGACGCTCGCAGGTTGCACCTTGACGAAATGGCCCTGGGTGTTGGGGGCACGGGCGGGTTGGGACGCGGGAGCTTTGCTGTTGGTATCTGGGTCGGTAGGGGCAGACATGGTTGGGAGGAGTAGAAGGTAGAGTAGGAGAGTACGTAGTGGAAGGCAGAGAGTAGTGGAGGAGAAGATAGGAGGAGGCGATAGGAGACGAGATAGGGAGAGCCGGGGAGAGCCGGATACATATAGCCCGGTCGCAAGGCTAACTTTCTCTCTCCACACGGCATCCATTCCTTTCGCATACGTCGGCCAAGGCGCCCATGATTCCACACATGCCCATGTATCGTCGGAAGTATCCTAGCCGAGCTCTGCCTCTACCAGGGCTGTGAGGACCAGCTTCCCGCGGCCCATCCTGTAACGCCGAGTCGGGCGCAACGGGGCGGTGCTGTCTTGACTCGACTTTGTTTTGATGATACTGTAATTCCGAGGACTTCGACCGGGCTGTGCTGGGCCAGACTAACATGATATTCTGGATGGGATTCGGTGTCCAGCCTCGAAGTATTCATCTAAAGAAGTGTCCCCTCTACCTACCTACATCACTTCATGCCGACTGTCCGCGGACAATCATCACCGCCACCATAAAACGCGCGAAATACTGCATTCATCATGCTTATGGGTTCGCCATGGCCCGTACCTCTGCATGGTGAGGAACGAGTTGTCTGTTGCTCCTCCATTCTGGTGGCTGAGATATATGTCCGATATTCCTCACCACAAGACGCAAAGATTACCCAAATCCTATCCCGGTACTGCGAGATCAGCAGGCGGCTATGATTCGGGCACTTGGTTAGCACATTTCCGTCCTTCAAGCTTGTATATTTCAACTTACTGGTCGCCAAAATCGGGCAGCCTTCCGGTGTTGGCAAGCAGCCAACCAATAACCTCCACTGCCATTCAGTTCCTCCGTCCTGTGGTTGAGGGCCCACTCAACCTTGCGCCAGCGACCAACGGGGAAAAGTGATTGGAGGCATTGTTTCATCCTCCATGACAGGAAGATCGTGTTGCCCTATGCCACTAGCATGGCCCGGACGGGCGTCTCGATGTCCAGGAATGCCGATCATTTGCCCTGTTGTACGTGTGACTCGACCGGCTATTCCTCTGCGCTTTCTGGGCGGCATGTGGCCCTCTGTCGATCCATGATTCCTTCAACCGTTTTTGTTTGCTCTTGTCAGAGTCGAGCAGGCTTAAAAGAGCCCGGCCACGCTGCGTCCTCTTCTCCCAGTGTCCGGACGAGTACTCAAATATCGATGGAGTTCAGGCGAGTTCTCGACCAAGGGCGCCGCCTGTTGCCATGCTGCCAAGCCGTAAGTGGATAATTGTCCGTAATGTTGTCAGCACGAGATGATTGGCAGTTCCCGGATGATCGAGGATTATTGGTTGGTGTTGACTGCTTCGTGGTGGTCTTGTGCTCTGCGTATTTTCTCGAGGGGAAGGCCGGGGCCAGTTTGGCGAAGGATGGGACCATGACTAGGCCGTGAAGATAGTTGAGGGCGTGTATGGGTTGTGGGGGTGGATAATGTCGAGTGGTTGGGAGACCCTGGGACAGAGAGCCCTTAAAAAAAAGTACGACCTGCGCCTGATTTACCCTTTTTGGCTCGATCTCAGGCAGGTCATGGAGGATTCTGTTCTCGACCTCCAGCCCGGAGGTAAATGTCTTGCCAGTCAGTCTTGTCTGCGGAATGAAGAAGTTGGGGACATCGTGCGTATACTGCTGGCTGGTTTCGAGACAGCTCGCGTGAAAATGGTGGTGTTAGGGGTAGAACGAAGCTTTGAATCTGATGTTGTAAGGTGCGTTATGTTAGAAGCCTAAGGATTTTGTAGTGTTGCTATTCTAGTGAAGTGTACGCAGGTACAGCAGCGCGCAATATATGCTGCGAAGCCCCGGGTGGCTACACATTTGCAAACAGTCGCTGCTACCAATACCCAAGCTTTCACGTCTTAGCCCTGTATATTTACTTGAGGCCTGTACCATGGAGCCCGTTCCCGCAACATCCTAGAAATCTCTTCTTCCCTCTCCAGAGCGCCCGGAAATAGTACCTACTAACTAGCATACCTCGTCTTGCTAGTATTGGTATTATTTCATCCGTTCGCCTAGTGTCATAGAATGGCCACTCGCCGTCATCAGAGTCTTTTCAGCCTTAAGACGTGGTCCCGGAAGGACAAGGAGGTCCAGCGGGGAGGAGCGGAAAGAAGCTCGCGAATGGACGCTCTCGCAACTGCGGCGTGTTTTTAAAGAAGTCGCAAGGCTCGACAAGATTCGCCTGGATTCAACTATCACAGACACCCATCCTATCGTCCTGGAGAGTCTAGGCTTTGACGAAGAGGGCTACGCCCCGGCACAAACCCCATGTTTCTTCCGGTCTCTTACTTAGAGCGATCTCGATGCCCGCCCTCCCAACACGGACCAAGAGTACACCAGCGACATGGTCATAGTTATTGAGCAGTACTATGAATCCGAGCATCACCATTCTCGCGACGATCATGGAAGTGCAGTATCCATGTGTACTAAGGTGCACGGATTATTTATGGGCTGCAAGAGGGTAGTGCCTGGTGACATCCGCCGTACACTTCGCCAACTGTCTGGATGGATCCCTGGGTAAGTGTCCCATACTATATACCAAAAACGCCTGCGTTTTGTAGATGACACTCGCTGTTTAACCACCCTTGCCAGAGACCTCGACGAGAATGGGGACTTTTCGCGAAGCGTATCCTGGGCACCGGATTGGACTCTCAGGGACCCATGGCGTACTAATCGATATCATCACGGTCCGCATTGCATGATAAGCCTGGAACATTGGTGTCCGCCTGGAGAGGACCTGTTTATCGGAGAGGTGCTCGCAATCGTGAGCGCAATGATCTCTCGACTAGAGGACCCTGCCCTCGAAGACCATCTCAACATTCCCGTGCGTGCTCCTTCCACCATTCCTTTCCTCTCCTCCTTCCTGTGCAAAATCAAGTTGATAATCTCTTTTTCCTTCCAGGTAATGGTGTTTTCTTTCATGGGCGGATGGAAATGCCGAATCTTGCAGGCGCACAATATCGAGCCATCAGGCATCGTCATCCGCAAGTCTCGCCTCTATGATTTTTTTTTTTCACCTGGGCACAAGCCAAAGGGAGCTTCGACCTCTGCTTACGGCTCATGGCCAGTGTCCCAATAGGCGACACCAGATCGTACGCGCCAGAGACCCGTAGGGAAACCCGGACCTGGACCCAAGACAGTTGATGTTCAAGCCACCCCTTGACCATCCCACGCTGGATCTGTCCCCGAGACAATCGGCCGCCCAATGCTGAACGCCAGACTGAAGCACCCAATGAACCATAGCCGAGCCCAGCCTGAGGCTTCGGTTCTCGGTTTCTGTTTGCAATTGTTTCAGTCTGCGTTCTTCTAAATCTGGGATATTCATATAACTTGAGATCATTGATTTAGTTTACACGTTAACTAGGACATGAAAAATTTTGACTACTTTGTTTGCCTTGTTCATTCTTAGTAGATTTATTTAGTTAGTAGACGGGGATGATCGCCCATCCGAATATCAGCCCAGCTCGGACGAAGCTGCGTACTCGGACCAAAACCCGACTAGCCCCTATAAAAACCCCCCCTGCCTTTGCTCTTCTCAGTATTTACTATTTGTCGCTTACTGGGAACAAATTTGAATCATGCCCACCAGAATCTTCCTGTAAGCCAGCACACAAAAACAACTTTCGACAATCAAGCTCACACCCTGCAGCACAGGCGCTACCGGCTTCGTTGGCGGCGCCATCCTGTATACCGTCAGCCAGGCACATCCCAACTGGGAATGGGCCTGTCTAGTCCGGAGCAAGAACAACCGCTGAAGCCGATACGCTGCTTCCCTGGTCGAGTATTGTCTTGGGGGTAGACTCGCGCGGGACTGCTTTGCGCGCGAGGAATTCCGCTGCTGGGCCGGGAATCCCGGATGCCGAGCTTCGAGGACGAGATCGGGAATACCCTGGACGTTGAGGCTCGGAATAGTAGTACAGGTTAGTAGTAATATGGCTTCGTGTGAGGGGCTCACGTGCTGCGTTTCCGATCGCCAAGCCGTGATTTCGAGGTGGGGTCTAAGTTTAGAACAAGCTTTGCGCTTTTCCCAGATCCGATCCAGCCGCTAGCCGAATGCGGAAGTAGGGCGAGCGCGAAATTGACGCGACGCGATCGGGACGCGTCGGCTTGGCTCAGCTGCACCATATCAGGTTTGTCTATATTATACTGGTAGAATATTCCTAGGACTTCGAATACTCTTCCAAGTAATCAGTACCATTCACATTTAACATACATGCATTATATACAAAGTGACAGCTGTGGTCAGGCCAAGTCGCGTTCTTCTGCACTGGCGTGTAGGGTCATGTGCCATGATGTCAAACAAAGGAAATGGGTGGGCGATTCATGAAACGAATGACTGAGCATGATTGGGGACAGAAGGTAATCTGGCCCATATTAGGCATTTGCAGATTATGCGATGAAAGCGTCAATCGAAGCTGGACCCTGTAAAAGAACGCAGAGGCGCCAGAGCGATCGAACTGATAACGTAGCAATGCAGCACCGCGCACATGACAATCATTAGTAGTCGTAAGAGAGGAACAGGAGCTACGGCCGTAGCTCGCCACCGAGCTGCAGAGCGAGACCAGAATCCTTTTCCCGGGTCCGGGGACTCTCCCCAGTCGGTGGCACCAGATTGTCGAAGTTCAGTTTCTTTCTAGCATCTCTGGCAGCAAGAGGTGTTCTCGCAGGGCCCCCGGGAGTGCGGCCGCCCCAAGGAGGCTGGGCAGGACTGGGAGTCACGTTGACAAAATCGGAGAAATTGAACTGCTGGCCCGGAGTGCTGAAATTCGGGAAGGAGCTGCCACCCCCGGGAGTCGGGGTCATTGAAGGGAGTACTGCATGTTGGCTGGGAGGAGTGGACGGAGGGAAGTCCCGAGCCTGGGCCCTTCCTTGAATAGTGGCGGGCGTTGGCGAATTGGCCAAGTACAGAAGCAAATCAGCACCATCTTCATTCTGCCAATTTCTGTCATTTTGCGGCTGGCGGGTATGCATCGGCGGGGGAGTGCGAGGAGGCGAAGAATTCATCACAGAGTTGACGTTCTGGAAACTATGAACCGGGAGATCAGAATCGTTCCCATCATCGGATAGGCCATGATATACGGGAGACGAAGCCTCTGGAATTGCCTCTGAGGACACGAGCGGGCGGGGCCGAGTTAAAGGGGCTCGAGTAAGTGCAGGAGACGATTCGGGCAGTTGATAAGAACTTTTCCAGGAGAGTCGGGGCGTCTTGGCCGGCTGGTCGGTAATTGAATCCGACCGCATTCGTTTTCGGCTCGCAGACAGCATCGGCTGCATGGCTCTGGAGTTGAAGGTGGCCGCATGTTTATTCCGGGAAGACCTGGGGAGCTCTTTGGAATAGGTCGAGGTCCGTAAAGGGGGAGAAGTCAGGGGAGTCTCGCAACGGCTCCGGGAGAGCTCAGAAGAGGAATCCGATGGTTTGTCGCTGCCCAAGAGATCCTGCCTGCTTCTGTACTGCCTTGGTTCCAAGGGATGCAGACGACCACGCTGGTACTTGACTTTGGCGAGACCGAGGCGATCCTGGAGGCTGAGGGATACCTAAAAGCGACGATCAAGCGTTAGCGTTTGCAATGGGCTCGTGATGACTCGATCGATTAAATATGAGAAATTTGGGCTGCAGGGGTCTTTTTTCAACACCGACGAAAACTCACCTGGGCGATGTCGATTTTGCGGATGGTCTTCTCGGAGCTGGAGGGCGGATTGGAAGCCATTGCTTGATCCGTCAACAGCAGAACAGCAGGAGCTATGCAGGGAATCGTGGAGAGGCGACGGAGGGCATGGGCAGGAAGGTGAAGAGAGGAAGAGGCCACCCAACAATCCGAGTAGAAGGGCGGGTGGAGAAGAGCCAACCTTGATCGAGAAGGTAGCTGAAAGACGGGCTGGGAAATCGGAAATGCGTTGATCGGTCACTTGGGCTCCAATTAATGCAGTATTTTATTTTAGCCTGCAACCATAATATCCAGTAGGTATCCAGTGGGCAAAAAATTGAGGCAAAAAATAAAGGGAAAAAAGTGAGATGCGCAGCTCGATCATAAACCCCAAAAACAAATCCAAGCTGGAATTGACCATTGGACCAATGGTCAGTCAGTACCAAGAAATAAAATCCGGAATTTTTTCATTCCCCCCATAAGAGCAACTATGACATCGTCAGATCTCCTCTCTTGCTCGATCGGTCGATCTCCATTGCTCTTCTCGGTGCCGCATCCATGCTATATACCAATCCCTCCGCCTGTGTGCTTCTTTCCTGGCAACAAATCGGGATCTCCAGACAATAGGGCCATTGTGAAGCCACTCAGCTTGTCGTCGCTTGCTCTCTGTAACACCGTACCTGTCGACCCACTGCACCAGTCTCTTTGCGGCTTCCTCTCCTCCATATTCGGCACTCTCTTTCCTCACTCTTTGTGAGCTCCCTTTCTCAACCCCTTTTATAATATCCACCTCTACCGTGTTACGTGTCGCTGAATGGCCGTTCCCTACTATGTGGTGTGATTGACATTCCAGTTCTCTCTCCAGCCGCAATCGCCGCTGCCGTCGCTTCCTCGTCGTCTCCTGCACGGCGACTGCCTTGAGGGCGGCCCCTTCTTGATTACGCGCTCCCCGGTCCTTCGTTTTTAACTCGCCCCTGCCAGAGCGTCTCTCTCTTCTCAGCCTGATCCCTGATCGCCTGCCTCCATCGTCATGCCCTTCTTCAAGGACCTCCGGCGCCGGTCCAAGGCCAGCTTCTACACCTCCAAATCCAGCGAATCCAAACCAGTCGAGTCTCACTGCAATGGCGAGATGCAGTCTGGGAAGTCATCGTCCACCGTTGACACTTCCTCCTACAAGTCCGTGACGCCGCCGCCCTCCGTCAAACACAACGACCGCTCGTCTCCCAATCTTCCGTCGTTGACAGAATTTAATGGCCATTCCGAGGGCTCCAGCGCGGCTCTCCCAGTCCCTCCACCGCGGCCGGGCCCTTCTATGAGCCAGCTTAGTCGGAACAGCACCATTGTACGCCCCGGTGGCCCGTCTTTGTTCAGTGATTCTGGCACTGACTATCAGGCAGGGAAGCAGCGCGCACTCGATAAACAGCGGTATTCGTTCTCCCACGCCGTCTTCTCCCTATTCCCCGCGAATCATTTCCATTTCCGATAATTCATGGGTATGTGTATACATCTGTTGCTTTGTATGTGTCCAAAATACTGACATCACCGCGCAGGTGCACCAAAAAGTGCTAGTCGTGTACGGTCAGGTAGGGGACCCAAGATCACATCCGCTGGACGGAAGCGTAATGGTCTCCCATCACCACGACAGCTTTCCGCCGGTCAGCTGGCCGGTAACCGCTTCGCATTTCAAAGCTCTGATCCATCTCGTCCCCGGCCCCAATCGCCTGCGGTGTGACTTCCTTCCCGCCAATCTATCGACTGGGAGTATCCATCCCAGCACTCATTCCGCTTGGATTTGTGTCAACTATCTTCCTCTAGTCAACACCCCGCCCCTCCATCTTGTGATCCTGCTTGGGAAAGATTCCGATGGAACATTTGACGCTGTGCCAGAGAGAGTGAAGCGAGAAGGAAATGGCCTCGAGACGGCGATTCGAAAGTACCGAATGGCCGCGTACCTGTGGCAAGCCTTCACTGGCGAGCAAATGTTCCGCAATAATTTCGGAAGGCGTTGTTTTCGGTTCGAAGAGGAGTGGCAGACCGGTACCTTGAGTCGCCGCGATGCGGCCAACGGCCAGATGCGAAATGAGGCCAAGATTCACATCGTTCGCACCGACAAGACAGTGGCCGAACTGCGCGACCTCGATATTGCCCAGCAGTACGGCCCGGCGACTAAGAAGGATGCGTTGTTCAAGATTGCCAAGGAGGCGGTACAGAAGCACTTCCAACTCCGCCCGGGCCAGAAGCAGTATGCCTCCGTGATGCTTCTGGACTCCCATTGGGATAAGGGATCGCAGACTATCCGAGGCCATGCGGCACTGGGCTCCAGCGGCGACAACCTCAAGATGGCTATTTTCGGGTCCCACAGTCTCCAAAGCTACCCGTCCTGTCTGGAAGAGGTTGTGGAGGCCTTCTCTGACTGCACGCGTACAGACACGGAGTTTGTTGGCAACGACTGCGGCGATGCGGGGACTAGCTGGGAGGCGGCCAACATCGGCATCGGGGCGCACCTGCACGAGGTGGGTCATGTCTTTGGGTGTCCGCACCAGGAGTCGGGGATCATGCTTCGGGACTACGTGCGGCTGAACCGATCATTCATGGTTCGAGAGCCGTTTTCAGCGCGTACGAAGACACCGGGTCCCAGGATATGTCTACCGCCGGATGAATGTGGATGGCATCGGCTTGACGCACTGCGGTTCCGATTCCACCCCTGCTTTCGGCTGCCTGGGGACCCCCCTACGACGTCGGACGACAGTGTGCAGGTCTGGCCTGTTGAGAATGACAAGATCTTGTTCACAGCGGCCTCTGGGATAGCGTTTCTGGAGCTGTATTCGGAAAGGGACAATGTTTGCCGCAGTTTCATGGAATACCTCAACAGTGAGTCGAGCAGCAATGGACTCCCGAAGCAGATAATGGCGACGGAAGGCGAGCTGCGGCAAAGGGTATTTGGTGGAGAGAAGGAGAAGAAGAAGAAGGTAAACATGGAGGTGTTCTCAGGAGGGCTCGGCAGTTGCACGGTGGAGGATGTCGGCAGTTTGAAGACCAAGCTGTGCCTGGTCAAGCTGCCGAAGGGCCAGACCGGGTTCCGAGGGGGCAAGCTGGGGTTCTCGCAGATGGATGACAGTCTGCCGGAGCAGGTGTTGCTGGACAGTGCGTCGGCGTCGACGAAGTTGTTGACGTCAATCAAGATTTACCACGGGTATGCGTTGGATGGGCTAGAGTTCTTCTACGAAGATGCCACCAGTCAGCTGTTTGGAAGGCGCGGTGGCAAACCCGGTGGAGACGAGTTTGTACTCGGTAAGTTCCAGTTGGAATGGTCTGGGGCGGGCGAGAGCTGACTGGGGTCGGCAGAAACTCGGCGCGGGGAGATTCTGCTTGGATTCTATGTGCGAGCGGGGCTTTGGATTGACGGGATCGAGATCCTGACGAGCCAGGGTAGAAAGTCGGGGGTGTTTGGCAATGCCCATGGAGGGTCTGGGTGAGTTCTACGACGGGCATGCATTCAGAAAATGGCAATGGCACTGACGCCTACAGGCACACGCTGATTCCGCCGCTGGGGTATAAAATTGCAGGGATTTCGGGGTCGTGCGGACCGTGGATCGACGGGTTCTCGTTGATCATCATGCACTGACAGCAGCCAAAGTCAGTCGGGGGGGCTGGGGGATGCCGCTGAAGTATATGTTATTTTAGAACTTGACGTTTGCATTGCAGCACTGGCCACGATTGGCTTGGCCAGAGCCTATCGGAAGTCGCCGCTGGATTGGAGCGTTCTGACAGGGTCTCGAGGACCAATAATGGGCGGTAATTAGAGGACATGGACGGGAGAGGATTTCAGCCGGGACCAGCACAAGGGTTCATTCATATATATTACACAGGGAAGATTTTGGGCGGGACGGCGTTGGGGATGGGGCAGTCTGTGACACAGCATCATTGATAATGGCATCGGCATCGCTTGCAAAGTCAGACGGACCATGGTAGGCGGCATCCAAGCCGTAGATGCAACCTGGGCAGCGGCATGTACCACAGAGGGCTTGAGCGGGAAGAGTTTGTCTGGTACTACTGTAGGTACGGTTCGGCAGAATTCAGAATAACGTTTTCTTTCAATCTCCTCGCTTCTGGTTGCATGAACTGCTTGCTGGGTTGTTGCCTTTGCATTCCATTTTTGGGCTATGGAAATACGTGTACCTAATTGGCAGTGCAGATCAAGCCTCCTCACGACCATCCTGGAGATAGCTTCCAGAAACTGTAATTTGCGGGAGCCGAGAATAGTGGGTGTTGTGGGCCTCCTACGGGGAAGTGCCAGATATACACACAGGGTAGGTCGAGGAATATGTTGCTGGAGGACGTTGCACTCTGTACAGGCAGGAGAGAATATGTAGGGTCTGCAGCTGTCCGGGCTGTCCGGGCTGACCGGGAGGGGGGGGGGGGGGGGGTGCATGTCTGAGGTATAGTAGTAGTGGTCAAGTCAGTCAATTAATCTTCGATTCCGCGGACCCGGAAGGGAAGGTGGCTGTTCGATGTACTGTACTCCATAGACGAGAGTCTAGCCCTTCCACGTTCCTCCAGTAATAGACTCTACAGGGATAACTCCAACAGCATGATGTGTACGCGGCGTGGTGTTTACTTCTAGACTACGTATGCATACAGATACAGTATGTAGGTAGCACAGCACAGCACAGCACAGCACTCACTGCACTTTAGCCTAGTGGAGATACTCCATACTCCCCGGAAGTGTTTTCCTGGCACCCGTGATAGAACCAATGCCGTGTAGGCACATTCCCACACTCTGTACCAGACGGGGAATTTGCAGGCGCTCGGGGCCGCGTGTGATTGGCGGGCTGGGAATGTGTGCGTAAACGAGGGCGATCAACTGAGCAATTAGCTTCTGGGAGATCTGTAGAAATACATAGAATGCACCAGACTCTCTCTCTCTCTCTCCTATGAACACGGCTAAACGGCCATGACATCATCACTAGCTGGCGAGCAGCAGCAGCCCCACACCGCCTTTGCCACGTCCAGCGGCTCTCCCATTGGTCAGGATATACTTGAGGGCACCCACTGTGCTCTGATTGGGGGCTGGACTGCCGGTTGCTGCAAGCCCTTGATATCATGCATTCCCGTCCGTGTTTAAGCATTTCCTGGCCTGGATTCCTCCCTGTCTCTCACACTCTCACTCTCACACACACACACACACACACACTCTCTCTCTCTCTTCCTCACATCCTGCCTGCCTGAGCCAGGGCATTCAAGTCTCATCCCATCGCATCGCCGGCAATTGACATTGACATCGCTCTAATGCTCTGCACCTTCTAACCCCAAGCGCTCCAAATCCCAATCGAACTGCCCCGTGACCGTTTTCTGCCGATGTTCAGCAACAGGTATGTATGTCCGTGTATCGTGTCATCGCGAACGGCTGCCGTTGACGCTTAGTTTGGTTGCAGGAAAAGCTCCCAGAAGCCTGGCCCTGATTTCATCGGCAGATTTCAGCAGAACTTCGGCGATATCGTGCCGCCTACTGCCTCGCGCAATGCGGCATCTATGGAACAATCCAACGACAACGGTCAAGCTCAGTATGCCACCGCGCTCCCTGGTTTGGGGCGGGGAACCCATCGATCTGACGATCACTTCAGCAACGAGGATATGAGCCCGCACGTCCTGACCCCGAAGACGGTCCAAGACCCTCAGTTCAACTCCTTCCTGGACCCCAATGCGCTTTCCTATCCGCCGACCGCGGACCAGTTCAATGGCTACTACACCCCAAACTCCGGCAGCCTGGGCCCAGCCCGCGCGCTTCAATTCCAGCTGGATGAGTTCCAACCACCCGGCGGCGGCCTCAACATGATGACCCCGCTCCCCCTCTCGCGCCAGTTCGTGGGATCGCCGATGAACGCCGATGGCACAGCAATGGACTTTAGCGGTTTCGGCCCACAGTGTCTTCCGCAGCAGTACAACCCCGCGGACCAGTTTCCGCAGCAGGCGACCTTCGCCCCGAGTGCCTTGGTCCATCGCGATTCCGGCTACGGTGCCATTAACGATCCGATCGAGCAGCCTGGCCTTAAAGACATGGGAAATCCATCCTGGGTAGCGAACCACACGGAGTTCCCGTATGCTGAAGGCGCAAAGTAAGTTCGTGGCTGTCCTGCGTGTGGTGCGAAGATTGGCTGACTTGTTTAGCTTTCGATGTACCGCAACGCTACGAGCCCCGACCGCGATGATGATCAAGCACCAGAACGACATCCCAGTGACATACCTCAACAAGGGCCAGGTCTACTCGGTCTCGGTCGCCGACTCGGCCCCGTCCCAGACACCCGCCGAGCCGGTCAAATATCGAACCCACATCCGGATCTCGTTCGACGAGGAGGAGCAGCGAGCCAAGCCCGCCGCATGCTGGCAGCTATGGAAGGAGGGCCGCGGCCTGAACGAGGCCCACAACCGCGGCGGCAAGCTCCAGGCGGTGGAATATGCCGATCCGATGCAGGGGGCGGCGGGGGACGAGCACAAGCAGCGCCAGATCCAGCTCGAGAGCGCCTCGTTCGACGGCTTCAGCGTCGTGTGGACCGCGAATCCCGCAACTAGCGTGCCCGACTGCACGATCCCCGTTCGGTTCAACTTCCTCTCGACGGATTTCAGTCACTCCAAGGGCGTCAAGGGCATTCCGGTGCGTCTCTGTGCCAAGACGGAGATTATCTCCCCGGATGACAACCCCGATAATACTAGTGGTGCGGAGGTGTGCTACTGCAAGGTGAAGCTCTTCCGCGACCATGGGGCGGAGAGGAAGCTCTCGAACGATGTCGCGCATGTGAAGAAGACGATCGAGAAGATCAAGCAGCAGATGGCCCAGGCCGAAGCGGGCGGGAGCGTTGGAAAGCGGAAGCGCAGCTGCGGCTCTACCGCTTTTGACGGCGACCGTCCGGCGAAGATGGCCAAATCGCAGCGGCGGTGGTCGATGGACTCGCATGACCTCGGTTCTGGCAAGATGTCACTGGAGGACGATCTGCAGACGAGGCTGGAGACGGTGCAGGACATGTTCACGTCGGCGCGGCCGGTGAGCGCCTTCAACCTGCGCGGCGACGACCTGGACGACCCCGTTCTGCATCCGGTCCATTTACTGGGAGAGACGAAGGTGGAACAAGCCGGTCGGTTCCAAGATCCCACATCGGCTACTACCTCGACGCTCTCGCCGGGGAGCAGTGTTGGCAACTCGCCACGTCATGCTCAGTTCCCTCGCTTTGGCTGCGACTCGGGGTACCACGGTTCGCTGCGAAGCTCAATGGAACACGAGGGTGCGCTCGACAAGTTCGCGCCTAAGCCTGCCCGGGTGACCAAGGTCAACACGGACGGGTTCATCGAAGCGGTGGACGTCGACACGACCTACCAGCCGCCGCCGCGGGAGCAGTTGCCCCAGCCTGGTGAGTAGTAATGACCTTCGCAAGAGCAGCGAGCAATATGCTGACCGCCCAGTCGCGTGTCTTTACATGCGCTTCCCCGAGAACGACAGCAGCGGCTACTACCGGGCAGTCTACCTGACCGAGCGCACAACGCGCGAGCTGGTCGAGAAAATCGCGCACAAGCAGCGCATCAACGCGGACCGCATCGTCCGGGTCTCCCATGTCAACCAGGCGGGTCTGAGGATCATGGTGGACGACGACGTCGTCCGCGAACTGCCCGAGGGTCAGGACATGGCCGCGGAGTTTGCCGAAGTGCCCGCGCCCATGCCGACTCCAGACGCGGGCCTCGATGTCGCAAGTACTGGGTATGAAGTCACGTTGTCTTTTTAATGTTTAATAGTGCGTGTGTTTTTCCTTTTATAAGCTTGTGTTCGCAGCGGGGCGCCGGATGGCTCGTTCTGCTGTTTCTGAAAATGGATATGGGTTTAATAATGGAGTTGGCACTGGATGGGGAACGGCCGCGTGTTATCTGACCGATTATACCAGGGTGGACATTTGCACTTGTGTATATATGGCTGATTGATAGATAGATGCTCATGAACTGTATATGATCCATGCATTACAAGATGGATTACGACTCCCAACCGGGGTTTGCAGCAGGCCAACGGGTCGTGCCGTGGGCCGGGCCGTCGAAGCATCGCCTGGACCACGGCATGGCGCCAGAATGATCGTTCGAGTTGTTATGGAAGACGCCGAACCGTGGAATCAGGGCTGCCTTCCCGAACGGGAAACCCCAGCACCTGACCAGCCGTGCCCTCTTCTCTTCTCTTCCTCCTCCTTTTACCTCTCCTCTCTCTCCTCTCCTTCTCTTCTTCTCTCTCCATCTCTCCTCCATCCTCGTCGTCCTTCCATCGTCTCATCCCGTCCATTCCGTCCCTTCCATCGGAAATGGCTTTCCACGCGAGGTTCTTCGTCCTCTTCTTCATCGCTGCGTGTTTTTTCGTCATCGCCCTTGCTGATGGTAAGTTTCCTCGTCATCCCAGCATCTAGAATTAACACCGCACCATCGTCATCCCGGCCGCTAACTCCCACACAGACAGTGAATCCATCGACAAGAGACTGGCTGTCGGTCATGACATCGAAGCTCGGAGCGGTGGTGCGTCTCAACCCTTCTGCATCATTACATGCTTGTCCTCGCTCACCCCTGCCAGGTGCAGTAGGAACCGTCACCATTACCGACTGCAGCACCTTGACCAAAGTCCCGCCTGGAGCAACCTCCTCTCCGTCCGAGGCCACGGCCACGGGCACCGGTGCTCCCCATACGGCTCCCAGCAGCGCGGGCACCTCCGGCGTGACCGGCACCGCCAGCGAGTCCTCGGTCACCTCGATGGCGCCTCCCACCGTCTCAACCACCGTGGGGAAGGCCCATGAGTCGACCCCGACCCCAAGCGGCCCAGCCGCCACGGGTCCCTCGGGCACTGGTACTGGCACCGCTACCGGCCCAGCCGGCGGCGTCTCGACGGCCACTGTCAGCACCTGCATCAGCTGTCCGTCTAGCACCGGCGGTGCATCGACTGCTGGTCCGTCGAGCACTGGTCCAGCCAGCACCGGTCCCGCCGCCGGCGGTGGTGGTGTGCCCAGCACCCCCAGCACCGCTGCCAGCACGCCGGCTCCGGCCACTACGCCTGCTGGACAGGGCCAGCCGAGCACTTCCGCCGTGCACCCGACCCCTCCAGCTGCTCCGACGACAACGTCCCAGCCTTCGGGCTTTGCAACGACCCCCGCCGCCGAAAGCAGCACGCGTGCTCCTTCTCCGAGCATTCCGCTGGGGAACGCCGCCTCGTCGCTGAAGGGAATGAGCGCTGCTGGCCTGGCGTTGGTAGCCGCGTTGGTTGTCTCGGCTTGCTGATCTCGTGGATCTGATCCTAAGTTGTTACAGTAGCAGCAGCATCTGGTATGACTGGCCATGTTTTCTGTATTTTACTTACCTCGCGAGAGACCTTTTTTTTTTTTTCTTCTTTCTGTTTGTCTGTTCCGGTTGCTGTTGACTAGCTAGCTAGCTCTGGCTCCCGCTAATAATTATGTCCCTGGCTGGCATAGGTTTCTCAGCTGGGCGGGTAATTCGATCAATGAACGCTTCCCACTGTTCAGTATTGCTTCCATTTGGTTATGGTATGGTATGGGTATCTTCGTAGTATATCACAGTCCAGCCAGCCAGCCAGCCTGAGAGTCATGCATATAAGCCTGTTGTTCTTATCTTTGCCGGAAAACACCTACCTACTTCAACAACGCCGAGTATCCAACCCAACCCAAATCCAAACAGACAGAGCAATTCACCCAGTCCCAGTCCCAGTCCCAATCCCAATCCCAATCCTCTCAATCTCCCTCCCCACAGCACAAACCCGACACCCGCCGCCAACCCGCTCCCGCAGCAGTCGCGCCGTGGTCACCTTTGGGCCGACGGTGCGGGAAGTCGATGCAGATGCAGACGCAGACGGGGATAATGCCTCGTCGAGGGCGGGCGCGTACGTTGACGGACCGGGTGTTTGGGCGGCTTCTTCGTCGGTGTTCTCTGCGCGCACGTGCGATAGGTGGAAGACGTGGCCGCAGGCGAAGCTGATTAGGATTTCTTGTTCTGGGTGGAGGTCAGGGTTAGTTTGTGGACTATGAACGAATGAATGAATGCATGTAGGTAGGTAGGTAGGTAGGTGGGTGGATGGGTGGGTGGGTGGCTTGGTGGTAGGGCTGGAGGGACGGTTCTTACCGGTAGCGTGGAAAGGGGCGTGGCAGCCTCCGCAGCGGCCGGATTGCGGCGCAGAGGGTTGCTGCAGGGTGGGGGCATCGGCATCGGCACCGGCTTCGGGCTTTTCCTCATCTTCGGGTTTCTCAAAGGCCTGCTCGTCTGCCTCCTGACAGATGTTGAACTTGATCCCGCGCCGCTGGCCACGTCGCAGCGTTTCCATCCCCACCGCGACCTCGCTCTGCAAGACCCTAGCCGCGCCGTGGCTGATACTGGCCTGGAGATCGTTCTCGCGGATCAGGCGGGTGAGGCCGTCGCGGAGGCCCTCGATCTCGAGTCCGCTCGGGATGCGGCGCACGAGCTTGATCGGGTCGATCGACGTGCCGGCCTCGACCAGGAGGCCGTGGATGAAGCGCGGCTTGTCCATCGAGTAGTCCAGCAGGTCTTCCCAGAGGTCTGGGTCGTTCTGCGTCTTGGCGAACGAGATTGCCTGCGTCACGTCTTTTAGGTCGGAGAGAATCAGGCTGAGCGCGCGCTTCGTCTGGCCCATTTTTGAGAGGAGGTAGATCAGTTCTGTTGTGTAGCGGCGCGTGTCGCAGATCGAGATCGCCGTGTCGAACGTGTAGGCTGTGGACTGGTGCAGGAATTCCATCAGGAGTGATCGGTCGTAGTCTGCGAACAGTTCCACGGCGGTGTCGGCGAACTGGTCGACTACGGCCTTGCCTTCGTCCGCCGCGAGTTTGCTGGCCGCGTCGCTGACCAGCGCGCTCCGTCCGCGACGGGGCTTTGCTGCTTCTGCCGGTAGGGCTTCGCCGCGCCAGAGCGCCCGCAGGTAGAAGTAGAGGAAGATGAGTCGGTCTGCCGCCTGCAACTGGCTGACCACTGTCTGCGGGCGGACGATCCCCGTGTACGCTTCGCTGACGAGCAGCTTGATCGGCTCCGCGGTGACCTCCTCGAGCTCCGGGACAGGTGCCGACCTCAGCTGCTCCTTGGATACGCGGATCACGATGAACGCTGGGATGTCGTCGGACACAGCGTCCAGTAACCGCTGTTCCCGGATTATGTTCATCGCAGTGTCTGCGTCTTGCAGTTGTATGTAGCAGTGCAATGCCTCGCGGTAATGGCCGTCCGCTAGGAAGAGCTTCGCTACGCAGCCCATTAGGATTCGCCAATCCTCCGACTCGGCCGGCGCCGTTTCTGATTTCAGCTGTTCCTCGCCGGCTGCTATCACGCTTCTGGCGTCAAACAGATCGAGCGGCCATGCGTCCACGAGTTCCTTGAACCTGACCCTATTTCGGGAGATATAATGCCCAAGGATAACTTCGTATATAAGTGAGGGTAGGCTGGGATGTAAATCAATCGGGATACACGGCGAAATCTCATCGATCTTGTTATTTTTGATGAAGATCCACGCCCAATGCTCCCATCGGGGCGCTGTGCGAAGGACTTTGACGCAAATCCCAGCGGCCTCCGTCCACATGCTTTTTCCGACAAGCTGCTCAATCCATAGCTCGCCGATTCGGCGCTTCTCCTGTTCAGCTGCAGAAATAACTCTCCGACCGGTCGTTGTGATGGATGACCTGTCATCGGCAAAAAAGTCGCCCAGGCTGCTTTGCGATTTCGCCGCTGTGTCAGAAACAGCGTCAACGACCTCGTTTGCGGACCCAGCAGCCTCAGGATGTTCATCAAGGAGCCTCCATGCTTTTTCGTATTTCCCACGCGTGTCCAACCACGCCAGCCGGTCTGTGAGATCTCTCTTCACGGCCGCAATGCAATCGTAAGGGCTGTGGACGAAGATTCTGATTCCCGCTGTTCCCGCAACTTCTTGCACCTCTTTTGGCAGTGATTCTTCACCGGAAAGTCGTCTCGATGCAAGAAAGGGCGCCTTGCTGGAACTCTTGTCACCACTACTAGTGGTGCTACGGACGCTCGCACCCGAATTGAATAACCGCGCAGGATACATTGTTGCATCCCAAAGTCCGTTCCCGAGAGCTCCCAAGGCTCCACGCTGTGTGGCCGGTACGGAGGTCTTCCAGGAAGGCAGGAGACACATGTGGTAGTCCGACGAGGTGAGATTCTCATAACGACTGGCGGCAAGGGTGTCGGCACTGATTTCTTCTTTGCTCTCGATGTCAATAATGCGGAGTTCAGGCTCCAGGCCTTTTTGCCGATGATTTGTCCCTTGCCGCAGAACACCGCGTTTACTCCGTTCTTCTGACGGCGCGGTTTCTGCTTCGATATATGCAAGCACCACAAGGAGATTAGGTGTATATAATGAAACGCCGGATATAATGCAGTCTGTACGCAGTCTAATCCATGTTAGCATTTCAATTTGCGCCTAGGAACAGAGACTTACATTGTAACAACCTCCACGGAGCCAATGTTTCGGTCTCTGGATGCTCTGCTTGTTCGATTAGGGTAGACATTGACGACCCAGACGGTACCTCCCCAGCCGACAACCAGCTTCTCGACTGTTTCTTTTATTGATGTAGACTGAGGCGGTATCGGAATATCAGCAGGTGGCGTGTTGCTGTCGGAGTTCGGATCGCCCTGGGTATCGAGGGAGGTCTCGTCGATCCATTCAGCTCTGGCTTTCCAGACGCTGGCCATTTCCTCCCATCCAGGAAGATTGGGACGGTCGATGTGGCTGATCCGTTTCCAAGCCAGTTCTGAATCCGAAGAATCTAGATGTAGATTTGATCGCATGATCTTTATTCCCTCTTCGTTGACCCAGGTGACATATTTGCCTGATAAAGACCATTTGACCGTGCTGATGGCGCCTTCTCCACTGTGTAATACAGTGTCCTTTCCACTGTCCGATCCCAGACCGATTGTACCAAGCCAGCTGGAAGCTGTCGCCGCGGCGCTTCCCATGGTCGTTGAATTCGTACTCGCACCCACCCGGCCACCGGTAGTGAGGGTCAGGTCGCCCGCTCGCCCGCCTGATAAGAAAGTCCTGTCACTTTTGTACTCGGGGGATAGCGCAATCGCTTGAACTGGGCGGCCGAAATTCCGCAAGAGGACATCTTTGGGATCCACCAGCGAGGCAATGCACACATTTCCATCAATCGACGACGTCGCAATATAGATTAAACTAGAGGGGGTTGCGGGAAGTGGTGTGTGCTGGCTTGGCTTCTGCCCACGTAAACTGGCAGAACTAGACGAAGTCCTCGGAGGGAGCCCTTGATCTTCGGAGCCCTTATTCGAGGAATCTGGTTTAAAAGTTGGCAAGCCCGAAGGAAAGGGCGACACCGAGATAGCCGTGACACTCGCGGAATGGGCATGATAAAGGCGGAGGGGTTGCAGTAAAGGCAGGGAGAGGACATGCTATACAAGGTGAGCAGAACGCTTCCAGCCCAGGACTTGACCACTTACAACATTCCCATTGTGTGTCCCAATAATCTAGCAGGTACTCAGTCTGGGTGGTCCTGAAGGCTCTAGGATAGCATACCATCTTATCGCCCGCGCTGAGAAAGGCGCTCGTTGCGTCCCCATTGCGATACACTGACCCCAAGCGCTTCGTCAAGTAGGCATATTTGAGCTGCGGCTCTTCATCGTCGTCATCCTCGTCCTCGTTGTCATCTTCGTCAGCCCCCTTGATATCATCGTCCTCGCGCTGCGTAGGACTGTCGCGATCGTCATCCGCTCTCGAGGCTTCGGAATTGCCCCGGATATCGTCCACAGCTTCCGCGGGCTCAGTCGCACCGGACGCGTCATGATGGGAGCCTTCCGAGGGCGGGATATTATAACAGGGCGTCGAGGAGGATCATGGCCTGGACTGGGAGCTTGGATGGAGCTGCTCCGCTCCGCTTGGGAGCCCGACACGTGATCGTGACTAAGTCGGCCTTGGCTTCGCGTTGCTCCACCAGCCTTCATCTTCATCACTTACAACAACCAGTCCACGATTGCAATGGCTTCAGCACGGAGTTGTATGGGGACTTGTTGATATCCTTTGAACAGTGCACATACTTCTATCATGTTTACCAGACCATTCGTTCGTTTGACCTGCCGAAATTCACCTGCACCGGGGCCTTGAGACAGCCGCGGAACCAGTGCCCATTCGGCCTCCCTCGCCGAAAGAACTTCTTTTCTTCCGATTCCCGCGTATTGCAGAAGCATTCCAAGAATGAGGGTACCGAGGAATCGCCTCCCGAGCCCCAGGCACAACGGCGAAGGGGCGGTAGAAACCCCGCAGCGCCTACGTCGTTGCGCCGAGTCGCGGTGGAAGCACAAAGGTCGAGGGACGGGTTCTTAACGGAGGCCCAGCTCAGGGAGAGGGGGTTGTACCAGACTAAGGTTCACACCTAATACCAACGCTGTTTTTCCTTGCTTATTGGGGTCCAGACAGTAACCGCCTACGCCGCGGCCGAGCGGTTTGACATTCGCAAAGTCAGAGACATTCTGCAGCACAAGGGATACGAGCCCGATCCTTTCAACACAGGTCTCTATCCCCAGGTGGTCCATATCCAAGTTCCGATCGAGTCGATACGTCGCGTGAGCAGTCCGTCGGTAGCAGGCCTCTCGCCCGACGAAGTCGGCGACGTCTTTGTCTTCCCGTCCGGAACAGTCGTGGCCTGGTCGCTGCCGGAAGGCTTCACCTCGTTCCTTGCGACCAGGACATTACTCCCAGCCGCGGAGGGCGCACACGTCGACGAACTCGAGACCGAAGACCTCGAGTTCATGGAAGACCCGCAGCGAGAGGTCAGCAGCATCAAAGGCGACACGATATTTTTTGGGACAAAGGCCGCCGGCAGCAATACAGAGGACCAGACAGCCACACTGCAGACCGTAGACGCGGTCCTGACCAAAGTCGCTTTCTCGTCGGGGCTGGCTCGAAGCACGAAACTGGCCGTCCTGGAGTCTCTCCTGGCGAACTACTTCGAATCCACCCGGACGATTCCGACTCTTCTCTCAAAGGGCTCTCGGCTCCCGTACACGCGGGACTTCATTCTCCGCAAGACCGGCCAGCTGCTGAGCGTGCGCGCACAGTTGAATCTCTACTCCGAGCTCACGGACTCACTCCCTGACATTTTCTGGGACAGCCGGCACGAGCTCGGGCTGGAGGGGTACTACGAGCAAGTGGGCAGAGCGCTGGACGTGGGAATCCGCATCAAGCTTCTGAACGAGAAGATGGATTATGCGCAGGAGATCGCCAGCGTGCTTCGGGAGCGCTTGAGCGAGAAACACGGTCTGCGGCTCGAGTGGATTATCATTCTGCTCATTGCGGTGGAGGTGAGTTTCGAGGTTCTGCGGCTCTGGAAGGAGAGAGTACATGAGCGAGGCGAACGACAGAAACTGGCGCAGCCATGACGCTGCGCGTGGATTCAAGATTTGCGCTTCAGGGCGCGGGTAGTTTTTGGATATATTGCCGGGTATTAGCATCTGGTTTGAGATTCTCCAGTGGACTGGCAGACTCCGTGTTTTGCTGTCTGAGATATCTACCCTTTCAACTACCTGCTTGTTTTCATCATTTGAGGACTCTATACATCCGATGATAGGATTGCTTAAATCTGCCTAGACATGGAAAAAATCCAGCATACTATACAGTTATAAACATGCAAGACAACCCATCCATTATATTTGCCATCAGTCTCAATAGGAGAAAAAAATGCAGGCAGGCAGAATAGATACTCAAACAGACAAGCAGATAGATACATTGCAAGCCCCAACCCGCGACAGAAGATTAAGTACTCTAACAGAAAAGAAGCAACATATCCATCGTCCATCCATTGACTGATACACAACCCCAGAAGAAGAAGACAAAACGAAGCATGACGAAAGGTATATGAAATCGAAATCAAATGGAAAATCAAGCTAGAAAGAAATGGCACTCAAACTCCGTCCGCCGCTTGCATGGAGAGATCTTTCTTGCTCGCTCTTCTGAACACAGGAATATGGCCGATATACAGGAAAGACAAACAAACGCCCGAAAGAAAGAAAGGAATGTAGGTTGCTTTTGTCGCTTCGTTCACAGAAGAGAGAAACTCTAGCAGTCGTGATTATCGTGTAAGCAAGGCGTGGGTCCAGTCGTCTAAATCCAAAGCGTATGCTGCACAGTCCATTATAGTCGTTGTCTTTGTCGTTGCCGTGTTCGTCGTCAAGATTCATTTTCTTCTTTCTTCTTTTTTTTTTGTTTTCTTTTTTCGTTGCCACCAACAGACTCGTCAGTCCATGAAGAAGTCCTTCGACATGACTTCCGACGGGAGCTCATCATTCGGGTACCGCAACATCTCGTCACTCAAAACCGGCTGCATTGCCCAAGACTTTCCATGGAACAGATCCATCCCGTCATCGAGTGAGGACGTATAATCCGGAAAAGACGCCATATCTTGGTCGACACTCGCCCCAGCGTCTTGGTTGATGAAGAGGTCCAGGTCTGATCCGTTGGTGGAATCGGTCAACGTTGGAGCAGTGTGCGGAGAAGAGAGAGCATTTGCGGTCGAGTGGTTGGAGGTGGTGATGTCTGGATACTGGTACGCGTCATCGGATATGAAAGGCAGCGCGGAATCCTCGAGCATGGGTCGATGCTTGGATGACGGCATGGGTGGCATCTCGTCCTCCGTACTGGGCGTCATCGAGCGGTAGGTCTGGGTGGGAGACTGTTTGGCGGAAGCGTTGTTGTTGCGTCCAGGCGATGCAGGCGGCGTGAAGGTGAAGACGTCTGGTGGCAGAGAATAGTTGGGGGTGTTGAAGACAAGCGAGGGGCTGTTTGGGCGAAGACTCATCGTCTCGAAGATCTCGGGCGGAGGCGAGTTGCAAGATGCATCGTCAGAGCATCCGGAGACGGATTCGGCGGATGACTTTTGGGCTGCTTTCTGCCGGGTTCGCGCTGCTTTTGTCTGTCTTTCGTCCATCTCGGGCCTTTGCTTCTTTGGACGGCCACGCTTCACTGCCTTCCGGACAACACCCTGATATCCACCAATGCACATTCCGCGCTGTCGATGACGGGTAAGAGCGTCGTGCCTGGCGAATACATTTCCGCAGAGACACTCGTACGGCTTGTCCCCGGTGTGAATCTTTGCATGTCGTTTGAGATCGTGGCCGCGGACGAAACTCTTGCCGCAATGCTCGCATTTGTACTGGCGATCTCCTAGGTGTGTCTGGACGTGCGACTTGATGTTCTCTTTTCTGCCGAACCGACGTCCACACTGTGGATGGAGACACACCCATTTTCCATCGTCCGGGTCAGGGCCAAAGATGAAGGCCGCGATCTCGTCCATGGTGACTCCGGTTTGATTGATGGATGCTTGTACTCTGACATCGAGGTTCAAGTTATCAATAGATGCCGGGCGTGGGGAGAGCCTGGGTTTCTCTGGGGACTCGGCAGGCGTTGCATCGGATGGTCCCTTCGACGGACTGCGCCTGTTTGGAGTGGCAGGGAGAATCGGTACTTTAGGCGCTTTTCCACCACTGTCGCCCGGAGACGGCATGTCTGCGAGCTCTGGAGTTGAATAGAAAGATGACGGCGCCGACGATATATAATGGTTCTGTGGCATGTTCGACTCTGGATTTTCGAAACTGGAGCCCTGCTTACAGTCAAACACATCATTGCTATCAAAATCAAACGAAGCGGTATTGGGGGGAGAGGGCATTTCGATCTTAGGCTGGGTGAAAGTCGTTCCGGCCACCCCTTGAAGGGACATGGCCCGTTGCATATGCGACTCATCTGCTGCATCGAATCCATAAAGATTGCGGCTCTTTGTTGGAGTTGCATGCACTTCGTCGTGCGGATTGGTACTTGATTTGTTGAACGGGGTTGTCGCTGGCGTGATCGGGTGATATTCTGCTTGACCCGTTGGCATTCGATCAATTCCGGCACTGATATCATTAAACTTACGAGGATTCCGCTGATGCGTTGGAGTGCGCGGTGGTTGCGACTGTGCACTAACGCCCGACTGTGCAGATAGTCGTCTCATATCCCCGGGCATACCATTGGCCTGTTGTTGAAACTCGGCGAAGTTGCTTTGGTCGTAGATATCGAAGGGGCCATTGTCGAGAAATTGGCGGTCAATTGCATTGTCGCAAACCGGATTCGAGTTCGGAACATGCTGCTGTTGAAGCTTATCGAAAGCATTGTTTGAAGACCGACCTTCCACGCCCTGGGTCCCAAGGAAAACGACGTTCGGGCCGACATAATTTACGTTGGAACCATGTTGACTGACGTTGAAGTTGGCAAGCGCCTTCAACTGGTCCTGGCTAAAAGATTGGCAGTGGGGCGTGAAAGGTATCGGGTTGGAGTTGTGGGAGGCTGTTGGATTTCTCTGCTGGGAGAACTGATTTTGCCCCCTTCGCAGGAAAGTTTGATGCTGTACTGCGGCGTTAGTAGTTGCAAATGCACCATCTTGAATGGCCGTCGGCCGATGAGCGTGCTGAGGTCGCTGATCCAAGCTCTGGCCTCTGCGATGTGCGTGGTATCGTTGCACGGCCTGCGCCGGGACTTTCGAAACTTTGGCGGCCTCGAGCGTCGACGGGGTTGAGGTTTGGCGCCGGTGTTGGCGGTTGCTTTGCGATCTGGACAGCATGGCGAACACGGTCCTCGACGGTCAACCGCGATTGACGAGTGTGTATCGGCCTATCTGCAGATGAGTCCTGGCGTGCGTCGAGCCGAGTAGATGTTGACACTGACGTTTCGCGCGCTAGCCGTCGGCCGGCCAAACAGATGGAGTACAGCCCTGTAACTGTGTCAGTCGGTGACCTCCAATGCAGTCAACAGGAAGAAAGGGTGTAGTTAGGTGGTTAGGCTGCTGGTTTGCAGCAAGAGTTTCGAGGACTCAGAGGTCAGTTCACGAGACTTCGAAAGTCAAGGAAGAACGGAAGCTTTAGGCCTAGACCTGGAGAGTGCGAGAGAGCAGTAAACAAGAGAAGGGTATAGATGGGAGAGATTGGTTGATGGAGACGGAGGTGAATCTGGTCGAGCGGGATCCCGATCTACCTTTCCGCGGTTGGGTCAACAATGGCGCTGTTGGCCGGGCAACGGGGCAAACCAGCCTGTTCGCTGATCGATTAGCCGGAAAATAAGAAAGTGGCCCGCGCTCGATCTAGGACTCTGCAGTGCTAATTAAATGGGTATCTTGCATTTGAGGCTATTTATAATGATTGCAGGCACTATATAGATGCTCTTGCGTAGGATAGTTTGCCTGTAGAACTCCCTGTAGTCTGTGTTTCTGCCTGAGATCAAGATCTTGAGCCCGTAGTCCGCAGTACTTCACCCAGCCGTATGGTACGCGTACCTCGGGCTGATCTCTTCGTCTGATCCAACTTTTGATATCAACAAACACTTTCTGATGCCTTATTGCCTTATTGTCTTATTGCCTTGGTGCCTTATGTCTTATGCCTTATGTGTCAGGCCTGAAAGTTGCATCGGAACAAATGATGACCCCGCCGAGTTTAACCCAAACAAGCGACCCACACACGTGACCACACAACGAAATTAAATCCGTTGACCGGCCACCACGACTTCTTCTCTTGCAACGAAGGTTGAGGAAGACAAGTCTTGTGTCGAGGTGAGCACGCCTTCTCCCCTCTGCCCGACGAGACAATGACCGCCAATGCGCTAACCACCTCCCTCGCAGGCCTTCAAGATGCAAATCTTCGTCAAGACCCTCACGGGCAAGACCATCACCCTCGAGGTGGAGTCTGGGGACACCATTGACAATGTCAAGTCCAAGATCCAGGGTGCGCAGAGCCTCCCCCTTGGCCGCAAATGAACGCTGCAAAAACTAACACCCGCCAGACAAGGAGGGTATCCCGCCCGACCAGCAGCGTCTGATCTTCGCCGGCAAGCAGCTCGAGGACGGCCGCACGCTGTCGGACTACAACATCCAGAAGGAGTCCACGCTGCACCTTGTCCTGCGTCTTCGTGGTGGCGGTAAGAAGCGCAAGAAGAAGGTCTACACCACCCCGAAGAAGATCAAGCACAAGCGCAGAAAGACCAAGCTCTCCGTCCTCAAGTACTACAAGGTTGATGGCGATGGCAAGATCGAGCGCTTGCGTAGGGAGTGTCCTTCCGAGACTGTAAGTTCTGGCAGATTGATGTGTGTGTGTGTGTGTGTGGGATCGGTGCTGACGAATTTTAGTGCGGTGCTGGTGTCTTCATGGCTTCCATGCACAACCGTCAGTACTGCGGAAAGTGCCACCTTACCTACGTTTTCGACGAGGGAAAATAAATGATGGCTAGTCGGTATCCTGTGCCGATTGTGCGTGGGAGCGGCTAGGCGTCGTGGTGGAATTCCGGGTGAAAGCTAGCCTTGTAGCTACTGGAATGAGATTTATAAAAAATCTATCAAATGATCTACCCGTAGTTCTTGCAGGGCGTTGTCTAGGCCCCAGAGAACCCTTCCCTCAGATTGTCATACTTGCTCTCAGGATACTCCAGAGCATTAGGAGAACCGTCCAGAGCCCCAACCCCTCCAACACAGTTGACAAACGCCCCAAGTAAGCTGCCATCAGCTTTATCGGCGGCTTGCCCTCCCTTGTCCCCGCTGCTTTCCCACCACATCCCCCCGCCCAGCCGCTGCTGCTTGACAAAGCCGGCCTTCATCTCCCCCATGCCCAAGGTATCGTACGACACCATCGTCCGCGCAGCAGGATCATAAGCCCAAGACGCACCCGTAGCACCATCAACATGCTCCGCGGCGCCTGGTCTCGGGAGCGCCTTGTAGTCCCAAACCCCATTCTCCCAGCTGCCTTCGCCGACGCCCGAGAAGGGAGACCCGGGGCCATTGGTGGCGGCAAACGCGCGCCCGTACATGGGCATGCCCAGGACGATCTTGTCGCGCGGCACCCCGCCCACTTCGATGTAGTGGTGCAGGGCTGCGACGGCGGAGAATGGCGTCGAGGTTGGGTCGGTCCGCGATGGGTAGATGTTCGCCTGGTGGCCGGCGGCGCGGTCCCAGCTTCCGGCGAAGTCGTAGGCCATCAGGTTGTAGAAGTCTAGGAATGGTGTCATCTCTGGGAGTTTGAGTTTTCTATAGTTCTCGGGGCCTGGAGAGTGTCAGTAACTGATGCATCACTCCCCAACCGCCGTCGACATACCAGCCGGGCATGCAATGGACAAGTAAAACTTGCGACCAGGGCCCGCCGCCGCATCAAGGGTCTGTCGGCTTTGTCAGTAAGACGCCGAACACTATACCAATAGAGCAGACGAACCTCGCGACACTTCCTCAGAAGCAGAACAAAATTCCGCGCCTCGACCTCATCTACCCAAGTCAGCATGCAACAATGCCATCATCTCAACGAAACAAACAACATACCCTTGGGATACTCCCAGTCAATATCGATCCCTGCAACTGTCAGTCTCATACGTACATCCCACCCAGTAAAATCCCGCAAACTCACCATCCATCCCCAAATCCAAAACCAGCCGGGTCGCCGTCTCTGCGAACCTACCGCGCCCCGCATCCGAGGACGCAGGCGCCGCAAAATTGCCCGAGTGCGTCCAGCCCCCGATGGAAAGGAGGACCTTCAGCTTCCTGTTCCGTTTCTTGAGCAGGAAGAGCTGCTTCGCGCAGCCGTAGACGTTTGTGCCGGGGTCGTTCCATGAGTCGTTCGGATAGTGCTTGTCGACGTCGGACCAGGGGTCGGTGAGGTATCTGGGTCTTGGTTTAGTTTTCTGGAATACTAGTAGGTACCCTAGCTAGTAGGACGGCAGCTTACACTTCACCGGTTTCTGGGTTGATGTTGGCAAAGGCGTACAACACGTGCGTCAGTTTCTCGGCGGGGAGGTCCTGCGGGTTATGGTTGCGGCCGTAGATTGCCTGGTTCGATTAGCGCTACGATGCATACAGGATGGTGAAATAGGGATACCCAGTTCACAAAGTAAACAATTGATCTCATTCCGTTTGACTCGGACATGTTTGATGCTGTCGGAGGCTGGCAAGAGCAGAAGTATGCGTGAAGTCGAAGTAACACTGCCGCCTAATATAGTGCGCGGGACGATATGATTGGTCGATTAGGCGGGACAAGCGCTGAGTAAGTCTTATGCAGCATAACTTAAATAGTGCGCTGGATAAGAACAGAAACATGTTCTATGAAACCTGCAGATAGACCACGAACCATACAGGTACGACCCAAAAGACACATCCAGACAGACAACACGAATCTTCAACAGGCTCGGTCATGACCACAAAGCAAACCTTCCCACGGTACCTGGCCAGACACACCTGAAAACGACAGTAGTATTACCCATACCGGAGACCTGCAGGAGCACTGGTCTCGACAAACCCGTGGATCAGTCCATCGCCAGACGGGGGGCCCAAGAGCGCAGTGGGGCGTGCGAGTGTCAGTCAGCGCAACCGTTGAACCCATCCAGGTAAGTTCTTAAGGGCAGAGCAAGTGAAGTGGGATCCGAACCCATTCCTCGGTACGGGTACGTACTGGCACTTCGGAAGAGACAGGGGTCCTCCATGTGGCCTTGACGGGAACAACCTCAGCTGAAACGGACAGGGCAGCTGCAGGTTCCTGGGGCATGATTGGCTGCCTCAGGCCTGGTGGCCGTTGCCCCACGCGACTTCAGCTGGCATCGGCAGCCAATCAGCGGGGTGGTTGACACCTCAGGCATGTAAAGATCTAGACGCGGGAACTCGACTACAGCGCAGGGCGGTGGATATTCGTTCAGTTCAGCTACGGAGAAGAGCGATGCCAGCTAAGCTAGACTGCAGTTAAGGTGTCTGTAACATAACTAACTCCGACCAATGCACAATGGAATTAGAAGTAAAAGCTTGTATCAGGCCAGCTATGCAAACATGGGATATCACATCATGCAAGACAGAAAGAAAGAGGACAACCAAAGACAAGCGCGGCTTGCCCAAAAGCGGCTGGCGCTGTAGAATCAAAATCGTAGCCATACATAACCCATAACCCGAAATGCGTCACTCTTGTCGACCGTCGAGTCTCGACACAAGGACGAGAAATCCATATCATACAAGGCGAGGATGCTGCTGGATCCACCGGTTGATCGCGTCCAACGATGGGTCGTCGTCGAGCCAGTGACCTGCCCGCAGATCGGCGGCTCGAAGGTCGGAGACGACGTACTGGTCGGTTATCTGGGCCAGTTCCTGTTGTAGACGGCGATTAGCACCATGGCTCGATGGATAACCATGACAGACCAACCTGTCTGAATGTACTGCTCACGGCATTCAGCTGAGCGGCATGCACCGGCGTCGGTCTTTGCCCGCGCAGGATATTGGATCGGTTAAGGGCCCATCGCTTGGCCGCTGCAGCGCGGAGGTAAATCTTATGTGCCTGGAAGCGTCGAGCCGCGGCATCGAGGATTACACTGTCATTGAAGTCAGCGCATTTGTCCAATACAACACGCAGAGGGAGGCGCATGGATACCCTCGAAACTCGGCCTTCTCGGCCTCTTGGTCATTCGAACTCGACGCCGTCGAGCTGCTGGGACAGTAGTTGGACGACATCAGACGTTGCGCGGCGGTAAGACACTCTCGTATCACGACGTAGCCCTCCTCCCAGTAGTCCTCGGGCGGCGCGTCCACGTTCTGCTGCGGGATGTGCAAGAGGAGTGTTCGATAGTCGTTCATGATCTCTGCCAGTCTCAACGCCCTGGCTTGATTGACTATGGACGAGATTGATATCAGCATGTCATGTCGCAAGAATCAAGCACCCTCTCGGATCCCACGCCAGAGAACTGCTTACGTCCGTCAGTCATTGTGCTGTAGTGGATTGGTGTTTTGGCACAAGAACAGAAGCGCAATAGCACCACGATCAATGAACGAAAGAAGAGACAAAAAAGAGACAAGCTAACTTGAAAACGTTTTGCCCGGTCCATGGACCTCTCGCTTGAGGGCAAGATAGTCCTTTTAAGCATAATTGACCGAACCATTCATCGCAGCTCCAGACTCCTCCTGACAGTCAGGTCAGCCTAGCCCACAGCGGAGGCAATGGCAGCGGATCATCGTTAGCTGTGGCTGGCTGCCCCAATGGCCAGGGAGGAACTGGAAGGGACACAGCTAAGACGAGCACAGCTGGGGCATGACAGAGGTGGATCAGTTGAAGAAAGGGCTTCGCAGGAACATGCATGGTTCTAGCAGGCACTGGGTCCGGACTAGGGCTAGACGCTAGGGGTCCAGAGAGTCGATCCATCGGGTTTAGACAGATCGGCGGCCACACGACACAGAGCCATGCACCAAGAAAAAAAGAAACGGTGGGCTCTCCACCAGCCGGAGATTTGGGGAGCCTGGCAGAGTGTCAGAGAGTATGCCAAACAATTAGCATGGTCAGCAATGTTCAGCAATTGTGGAAACTCGCAAGCTGTGTTGGGCCATACAGGAGACATGTCCGTATGGCTGAGCACACAGCCGGCATCAAGGCAGCTGAACCCGTCTTAGCAGTGGCAATTCATCTGCCATCCCACACGCACCACGAACTACAACAGTACTTTTGCTGCCTCTATCCTCGCCACCGCATTAGAACCACTTGCATTGTCTGTAGCATTATCACGCCAGGAACTACCGCCGGTCTCCTACTCTAGTCCTTCTCACTGATCGCGTTCAACCGGTCGTCAATCTCATCCTCCGTCAATGCGCGGAACCCCGAATCCGCCCCCTGCCCGTCCGGTCGTGGCCCTCCAACGATGCCAATCTCAATCTCGTGCTTCTTGAAGTCCACGCTCAGCACGGTGCTCAACGCCGTGATGCCCAGTTCCACGACCTCCTCCCAGCTCCCCTCTGCGTAGTCCTTGTTCTTCAGCTTCTTCTCCATGTGGTTGAGCGCCTCCTGCTGCTTCGGCCCGGACGCCGTCGCCTTGTATCCAACGTAGTATCCGGCGGGGTCGCACTTGAACAGTTGGGGGCCCTTCTCTTCGTCGACCGAGATCAGGGTCATGGCAACGCCTAGCGGGCGCATATAAGCCTAGTTGTCTGTCAGCCCGCCATCGCATGGGACATTCGATCAGGTTGAATCACGGACCCGTTGCGTGTAAACCTGGTTGATATTCGCAAGTCGCTTCGCAAGAACATCACAGGGCATCTCGTAGCCGAACTTGTACCGGAACTCGGCCGCTTCGCCGCGGGCCCGGTCGACCGACGCTCTGGCATCTGCTATGGAGCCGGTCATGGCGCAGCCGACCGACGGGGACAGTCTGAAGACATGTGTGACAGAGGACGGGTCGATCAACTTGTCCTATCCGACGGTTAGACTGATCGCTACCAGACCGGAGCAGGGCAGCCAAAACTCACAGGGACTTTCTTCTGAGACAGTATCACTGCGCAGTTCTTTCCCCTCACTCCAATGGAGTTGATGTTTGCGGCCGTTATGGCTTTGAATGCATATTCTGTTGGCAGTGGTGGTTAGCTGGCCTCATCGCATCGCAGGGTATCGCCATGGATCCTGGGCTGCATACCGACTTGGTAGAGACGCCCCTGGTCCGAGAAGATTGTAATATGTCTGTCGTAGCCAGCTGCGAAACCAGTCAGCTGTTGATGAAGTCATGGGTCTGGCCGGACAGGCAATCAGAGGCATACCAGACATGGTTGCAGCGATCAGCTCGGTGTCTAGAAAACAACAGAAAGAGATCAAAGGCAGGTCTGGAAAACAACAATTCAGGGACAGAAGCGGAGGATTGGAGGAGGAGAGGTGAAGGGGTGACGCGAGCCGGAAGTGCCTGATAGAAGCTTAGCTGGTGCCAGCTGCCGACCGCCTTCCCTTCCGGGTATTATCTACATACAAGCAGGACAGCGCATATAAAGGTAGGTTGCCCAATATAATTTTCCCTATAAATACAGTATCCAATGCGACAGCTATGAAGATGAGCCACTCGAGCTGGTCGAGTCGCTGTCACTGTCGCTGTCGTTTGAGCTCTCGCTCTCACTCTCACTGCTACTCGAAATATCCACGATAACGGTCCTGTTCTTCCTCTTCTTCTTACTGGCCGGGACCTTCTTCTTCCCCCGATCGCCTTTCCCATCCTTCGAGGCCGGCCCCGGCTTCGGTTTCTCGACGGAAAACAGGCTTCCCTGGACTGCGAAAAGGATGAGTTCGGCGCGCTGTCTTTTCTCAAATTGCCTCCGCGCAGCATCATCCAAGCCCTCGGAAAGACGGCCGATGTCGAATTCCTCCTTGGGATCCAGCAGCCACGTCCTGAATGCCTCGACAGCATTGTCATATGCTTTTGTATCTGGAGCATTTCCATTCTCGCCATCCTCATTCGTCTGAGCCGTAGCAGTAGCATCCCCATTCCCAACATCCTCAGCCGACTTAGGCTCAAACTCAGCCTTCACGACCTCCTCCGCAGTCTGGAAGAGACGCTGCTTGGCGCCCTCGCTCTTCAGGCCCTGGAGATAGGCAAGAAGCGCCGCGTTGTACTGCGCGGGAACCTGCTCCATCGAAAAGAGGTGTTTGAAGAGATGCGTCTCGCGGTTTTTCTGGAACTTCCAGGCAGCGCGGTTCTTGTGGTAGAGGCTGAGGTAGGAGAGGACGGAGGTTTCGTGGATATGGCCGGAGGACGCATTGTCCTTCTTCTTCTCCTTTTTGTCCTTCTTCTCCTTCTTTTTGTCCTTGTCCTTCTTTTCGTCCATGGACTCCTCCTCGGACGTAGTATCACGGCCATCGGCAACGACCACTCCCCCGTTCTCGTGATCACTCTCGTCGCCAGAGCCATCGCGCCCCTTCGTATCAGTTGAGAAAGAAACCCGTTTCTTTTCCTTCTTTTCCTTTTTCTCCTTCTTCTCATTCTCCTTCTCTCCCTTCTCCTTCTTGCTCTTCTTCGTCTTATGCGCCGATTGCTCCTCAGCAACCTTCCCTCCCTCCTCCTCTTCATCAAGCCGCCTCTTCTTCCCCTTCACCTTCTCCGGGGAATCATGGTCGCCATTCAGCCCATTTACCAGCTTATCTGCATCCTTCGCGCGCGCATTCTCGTTCCCGGTATCCTCCTTTGCATACTTGAGCTTCAGGCCCAGTTTCTTCCACGCCGGGACATGGGTTTGTCGTTCGGGGGGTGCGGTGGCCATTCGTTGGCGAATTCGCGGGATAGGCCGCGCGGTGTGTGAAATGGGCTGGTTGGTTGTATCTCTGGAGCAGAGTCGTGTGGTCTTTTGTGTTTTCGGATCTGTTGCTGGGGTGTGTTGGGTAAGAGCAGAATTTGGGTGGAGAGAGACAGAGAGAGAGAGAGAGAGCTGGAAATTTTGCGGTGGATGCGGAGGGACGGATCCACTTGTTTAGATTGTCGATATCAAAACTGCCAACAGCTAAATGTACATACTTCTACTACGACTGCGTACCAGATTTTGTCCTGCCTTTCTGGTTTTCTGTTCCCATTTTGGTGCTTACTGGGCGCTCATTCAGTAGACCTAAGTTATGAGAGGTGCTGAGTTTCCATGATAACCAGACCGTCAGCGGAAACACTGTATTGGTATGTCTCTATGTCTCCCTGTATATGAGGTTTAAAGATTTCTCCTCAGATTAAAGAATCTGACTCGAATTTTACAGCGTCAATTCTGTGGAAGATGTAGAAAGTAAGTCGGAATTCAAGGCTGCTCGCCCCTTCTGATTGTTAAAGTAAAATACCACCAGTCCTGTGGTCACGAAAAGTCCACAGTTCCCAGGGAAATCTCTCGTTAAGGCTTCATTGTTTGACGCCGTTTCTCGTCCCGGTATAGAGGTTTTCACCGACAGACAACAGGATTGGGGAATATCCTCTAGAGGGTGCACGGCAAGCATAATGAGAAGATCGCCTTCAATATTGAGCGGGAAAGGTGCATACGTACTCTAGGAATAGAATAAAAGGGTATATCTAGCGTAATCGTATCATCATTGCATTGCTCTCCGTACATAAATCTACCGACTCCTACCAGGCCAACTCCTACCAGGCCAGGCCAAAGATCAAGACGCAAAACACCGGAGCCCGAGCAGCATGGCCAGTTAATCCCTAGTCGCTTTAAATTCTCTTCCATCAGCCGCGGCAGCCTTCCGTCTCGCTCTCTCCTTTTCCCACTCCCTGTCCCGGTCCTTATCCTTCTCCCTATCCTTCGATCCAGACGAAGTCCCAGCCGTTTTCCGGCGGCGCACCGGCTCGTACACATCGTTGAAGTTCATCATCACGCCCAGGAACCGCATGTCCATGTCAGACTGGTACGCCAGGTCACCCAGGAGAATGCAAAGGCGGGACTTGAAGTCCGCGGAGAGATCGCGGAGGCGCACGCGCAGGGAGTCGAGCATGCTGTCGTCCGCCGTGAGGTCCTGTGCCTGCACGACCGACGACGTCGGGGTGTCGGCGTCGCCGCCGCCTACATTCGGCGTGGTAGGCCGCGACGAGACAGAGGTTCTCTGACCTGATCGGCGGGAAGTCGACGGGAGGAAGTCGCGTTCGGAGATGCCCCAGCGGCCCTGCGCGGTGCGGGTCTCGATCCTGGCGCTGAGCTCCTGTCTGCGAGTAAATTCTGCGACGGAAAAGGAGTACAGCCCGTCGACGGCGTCTTTGTATGCGAGCATGACCTTGAGGATCTGATGCAGCTGCGACAGGAAGCCTGCTTCCTGGTGCTTGCTGGAGGATGTGTTTCGGGACGTCGACGACGAGCCTAAGAGGCCCTTGTGGGTGATGGAGTTCAGGTACTTGGTGTGCGCTTCGATTAGGTCGTCGAGCGTGCAGCCTGGTTTGGCGATGGCTGCTTGCAGCTGGTCCCAGCTGGCCTCGATGACCTCGAAGAGAATGTAGTACTGCAGTTGGCAAATGAAATGGAACATTTCCGCAACCGCACACCGCGCTCGTTTCCAGTCCGCTCCAAGTTTGTCATCGACGCTGGCCAGTACCCCCCTGGCGCCGGTCATGCAGCGTCGCCAGATTCTCCCGAGAGCAAACTCAACCCGCTTCAAGCGCCAGAGGAAATTGAAGACCTTCAGATACTGCGTCGAGCCCCAGGGCGTAATGACCACGTCGACTGGCGCATCTATCTTGTACTCAAGCGTAAAGCAGTCCCAGCCAATATCGCCGTGGCTAAGCTCCAGCATTCGGGCATCCAGACGGCGGAGAACATCCGGCGAGTCATATTGCGCATTAGAGGAGCGAATGGCATGCTCCAATTGCGCAGTCAGCGTGTGTCGGTATTGAGAGCTCGCCGGACGGTCAAGGTTGGTGGCCAGAGATTCCATCAGCAAAGCAATGAAGTCTCCCTGTCCCAGTAGCAGGTACTTTCTCAGCGCAGCGAGATGGTCAAAAAGTCTGAATTTCTCAGCCATGAGGTGGATCAGGCGTGCCATGGTGGTCTTATAAGCCTCATCGATCGACGTCTCCAAAGTATCCGTGTCGCCGTACCGCAGCTCTTTCGATGCTTCTTTCGAGTAGGCTTCGACCCATCCAGAATCGCCGCATCCATATCTAATGAAGTTCAGCGACTTTCCGATGAGGAACACCTTCTTCGCAAAATCCCGCGTGATGATAGACGGTACCATTCCGTCATCCAACTTGTACTTATCTTCCCATACGCTGGTTGCAATGCGCCGCGGATCAGTACTTGGTCTGAATTCCGGTTCAACAACGAAAAACTCCTTGTACGGGTCCGAGAGCTCGCCGTCGTAGATCCAAAGCCGCAGCATGTCGTAGAATGGTCGCGTGACAGGAGTGAGCAGCTTCTCTCCAAAGGCGCCCACAAAAGGGTCTCCGTGGGATGTTGCGAAGCCATGGATCAATGATATCAACTGGCCTCCCTTTCTATCTACTTCGCATTAGAGCTGGGCAGCACAGTAGAAGCAAGGACACTTACTTCGGGATTCCTCGACAGTCAAGCTCATCAACCGCAGTGCCATTGTCGCATCTCTCGTCCATACCACGCATCGCTTCAACGTAACGCCGCCTTTGCACACGCTCTTCGGCTCGTCCGAGTCTTTTGTAGCGGCCAATGCACGTCGGATTTCACCTTCCAACGTGGCAACCAGGCCCAAGTACGAGCGGAGCTCATTCGAAAGCGCTGACCGCAGGCTTTGGGTCACAAGGCCTCCATCCGAGCTCTCAACGAAGTCCGACAGGCGTCTATATAGCAGACACGGCTCGGCTAGGGTGTTCAAAAGGGAGACAATCGGAATCGGCAGATCTGACGGTAACTTCAGAACAGACGACGAAGCAAATTTGAGATGCGAAGAAGACAGCCCCTGCAGGTTATATGGGAGGTCACGCAGAAGCCCACGCTCAGACGACGGCGCCGAGGGTTTTTGGCCACCGTCCGAGAAGCTCTGCTGGGCATGCTCATCCACGGCTCTATCCTTCCCACCCGCATCCGGCCCAGGGCCAGGGCTCGACCTGCCATCCCGCGGCATTTCCGTAGCAGACCCTGGGCCCCTATCCTCATCCTTCCCCCAGTCATGTCGCAACGAGCTCCCGGCCATCTCCCGCCTCGGCGGCCTCTGCGACGCCGACGAACTAATAGCTGGACCCTCATCGTCCGTGTTCTCGCCCGTTCTCGTCCCCATCGTCCCGGACCCGCTACTCTTCGCCATTCTGGCCTCTCTCATCAGCATATTCTGCAAGCCACCCTCATCCATCAACGGACTCCGACTCCTCTCCCCTCCTCCATCAGCGCCTTCCTCATCCTCGTAGCTCTCGTCGCCAGAACACGAGATCCGGTAGAGGAGATATAAGATGGCCCATTTCTGCGACAGCACCGGCTGCGTCAACAGACGCGAATACAGATTCGAGAACCGTATCGCCCGGTCCGGGCTGTGGTTGTCGTGTAGCAGCTTGCGCTTGATCAGATCCGACGCGTTGTTGACACTGTCCGCTCCCCCGCCCCCAGAAACGCCGCGACTGGCTCCCAGGCCGAAGCTTGCGGGCCCGACGGGTGAGGTTGGGACATGGGATAGACGGGGGTACGATTCGAGGACGCGCCATGCGCGCTCGAGGTTGAGGCGCTGCTGTCGCTCTTCTGCTGCTGAAAGCGCGTTCTGTGCGTCTTGGTCGGAGAGGTTCTCGTCGGCTGCGTCGTCGAGGGTGGGAGGGAGCGCTAGAGAGGCAACGAGTTGGGAGAGGGCTTCATCGTGACGGCGCGGGCGGCCCATGGGACGCGTCGACATTGCCTTCCGGCCCGACCTTGGGTCCTGGTGCCGTTGCGCTTGTCTTTGCTAAGTGGTGGCACGTATGACTGATGCGTTGGTCCCGGTTTCGTGGGCAGACGCGTGGTGTCGAGAAGCAGGGAGGAGGTTTTCGGAGTAAATCGTTCACCGGATAGTCAAATGCGATCGAATCGAACCGCGCATTTCGCCGAGTACTTCAACGTAATTGTTCAGTCGAATTGCATGAGATCTTACCTGTCGACGTTCTGTTTGTTTGGTTTGGAGGACGTTTCTGCCTCAGGAAAATACGCCTAGTAGCGGCCTGAGGCTGCAACATCACTAAAAATTCACAAAATTTAGTGCAATTTTTATGAATAGCCCAATTGATCCACATTAGCCTAGAGTACGTCCATTCTACACTGAGTCGATGATTCGAAGACTCCCATTTCATTCAGGATTCCTAGTCTCCGGCAAGTAAACACAGCAAAACGCAAAACAAACGACTGAGCCACCCGTACGCCGTCCGGTTTGTCATGTATCCCCGATGTGAAAAAAAGGAGTCAATATCGAACAGGCCGAAAGGAAGATCCGGAGGAAGAAAGAAAAGGAACGAAGAGAAAATACTCAATACAGAACCCCCTTGACATCAAGAGGGGGAAGAAACACCGCGAGCGAAAGAAACCAAAAATCTTGAGCGCCAGATCTACACGCCTCCCAGTGACTTAATAATATCCACCAAAGCCACACCACCGGTTCAGCCCGTCCATTTTTAGTTCGTACACATCATCAGCACCTACCCATGCCGGGGTTTCGAATGTAACAAGTCGCAGCCGAAGGAGATTGGAGATGAGATCTGAAAAGGCCGGCCGTGTGCAGACGAGTCCAGCCCTGGGCGCTGCGAAGCAAATTTGTATCTGGAGTAAACACCGTTGCTGTATTATGGCAGCGAACGTATTAAAGATTCCTTTTATCGTCGAATCCCCTGCGCTTGCATCGCCGCGCCAGGCTGCATTCCCATGTTGCTCGGCATGTTGTACGGGTGCGGATCAAACCCCGTCGACATGCCATTCATCATGAGCGGGCCGAGTCCTTGGGCCTGCGAAACAGGACAGTCCTTGTGCGCCAACAAAAGGGTCTTGAGGTTGACAATCTCTTCGCGTAGTTGAGTAACAGTGGCCGTGAGGGCGTCATTCTCGGAGGTGAATAGTTCAACCTTGGCTTGGAGGTTTGCAAGCCATTGCTTCTTGCGCTGTCGACACTTAAGAGCCGCAACCCTGAGAGGCCGTGTTAGCAATAGCCAACGATTGCGAAAATTCAGAACCAAGAAGCTTACCGATTCCTCTCGAGAAAGTTTCTTCGCTTCTCTTCGTCAGTCATCTTCTTCGGGTCCCCCTGGGACTTCCTTCTTGGGTCATCATCCTCATCAGAATCGCCGGGATCAGAAACAGGCTCGACGCTGCCAGCACTATTATTCGACTTTGCCCGCTTGTTCGGACCTTTAACTTGAGAATCTTCTGTTTTGCGCCTGTTGTTGGCCGCATTCCCGCCCCTCGTGGCAGCATTTCTCTTGCCCTTGGCTTTCGCAACGGGTTTGGCCGACTCAACTTGAGGATCCGAAAAGTCACCGCTCATCTCGCGACCGCTGCTTGCGGCGCCGTTAACATTCTGAGAGCCTTTCCTGGCCGAGTCACCCGACTGGTCGCTGTTTTGGATGTTGTGCGGTGGTATTGACGTTTGACTCTGCGAGAACTGATTGGAATTGGCTTGACCCCCTTTTGCGAGCATGAAAAGCCCGTTGGCCGCATCGGCGGCATCGTGGTGCGT
Source organism: Aspergillus sp. HF37 (assembly GCA_003698115.1). Classification (NCBI taxonomy): domain Eukaryota; kingdom Fungi; phylum Ascomycota; class Eurotiomycetes; order Eurotiales; family Aspergillaceae; genus Aspergillus; species Aspergillus sp. HF37. The sequence continues at coordinate 43,505 of RAQS01000099.1, forward strand.
AAAAGGGTCAACGGTGACCGCTTGATTGCCCTTGGCATCCATGCTCGTGGTCTGGGGACCCTGTTCTGGCTCAGAGGTCGGATTTGACGTGGGCCCGTTCAGCCCACTCTTCTTCGCCGTTAGAGCGGTCCGATGAAATTCAATTGTCGAAGGGGTCGCTCCGCCGTTTTGCAACTGCTGAAGGATGGCCTGCGAATTCGGGCTTTGCGCCGGGAACATCGAACCACCTCCTCCAGGTGTCAGGCCCGAGCGGAGGGACGACTCGTTCGGCGTCGGGAAGCCTCTTCCGATGCTGTCAAAATAATCGTTCGATCCGGCCGGCCCAGCGAGCATAGCAGGGCTCAACGGCCCAGAGCGCAGCGAGCTTGAGAAGTTGTAACCGCCACTCGAAGTTACTCCCGGTAAGGCAGGGGACGTGAGCGCGGCCACAGGAGGAAGGAGCGATTTGCCGGGGGTCTCGCCCTGAGAAGCACCGCCGCTAAAAGATTGCTCGAACGGATTCGGCTCCAGCGAGAAAGGATTGTGAACAGAATTAAAGTAGTCGGGGGTCTCAGCAGCAGCAGCAGCGGCAGGTCGCGGAGGAGGCGCAAGCGACGACTGGGGGTCTACGTCCGATTTCTGATCTTTGGTCTCTGAGGACGACGCCTGCGTGTCTGTGCGAAAGTCAACACAATGCAGTCAGATAGCATGACCGAAGAAGAAATTTTCATCGGACGACGACAGCGAGATAGCAGAGGGCGCAGAGGGAGGACGGGAACAAGGTTCATCCACCAGGGGTTGTTCACGACAACCATGGCATATCAGAAGGGAAATTGGACAACTTGCACAATCGATGACGCCAGAGGTGAGGTCATCCCGACTGCAGAAGGAGTTCAAAGCACGGGGGGGGGTGTGTGTATTACCAAACCCGATGCAGCCAAGACATTCGACGGAGAGCACAGAGGGAGTCGAGCAAAAGGAAAATTTTTCTCTCAAGAAGAGAAAACGAAAGACAATGCCCAAGGAGAAGGAAACGGGGAAAATGGGGGGGGGGAGGACTGACCGACAGATTTGACCGGGGGCTTTTTCGAGTCCATAGATGGTGAATTACTATTAATGCCGGATGACGCTGTTTGCAGGCAGATAACAAGCTGAAACGGAGTAGACGGACAAATGGCCGCAAGCGACCAGCCGGAGCGAGCGAGCTGGGGGTCAATGACAGCCCGAGAAGAGTGCGACACGAGATGAGGCTGATTGATAGAGATGAAAATAGACTAGACTGAGGATAAAGAGGCTGGTGAGGGCGTGTTTTGTTGATTGTGAGGCAGAGAGAGAGAGAGAGGGAGAAGTGACGTAGTCGGGTTTAACAAAGGAAAGGGCGAGGAGAAAAGGATGCTCCATCGCTTCGAGTGTCGCTGACTCAGGCAGCAGTACAATACAGTACGGTAAGTGAGTGGTACGACGGTTGGAAATCCAGCCTCTGCAATCTCGGCTTCCGCTTCAATCAAGGTTGCTGTGCTGCTCTACGGCTTCTTCAGGCCCAGACGGACATCGCTTCTCTTTTCCTGTTACATTTTATTCGTAGTAGGGGACGCTATGGACGGAAGAGAGGAGAAATTCTCTTGCAGCGTATGCTGACCAATATGGAATTACAGCCCTTATCTTGATCAGTCCATCATATCCTGGAGTGGTCGACCCCACCGCGTCGGCCAATGTCATACGCAACCAAACACACGGGATGGAGGGAGGCCTACTGTCGAGGGTCGTCTCTGTAGCAGAACTACTCCGAAGAAGATTACCCGGGAATAACTCGAGGAAAGCAAGAGTTCCTAAGCATTAGGAGCTAGCAACAGCAGAGAAGCAGGGGACAGCCGATGAGATCACGCTGACGACGACAGGTTTTTTTGGGGGGTGGCCCCGGGTAATCTGGGCCGTAAATTACACGCCGACCCATCTCAATCAACTACCAGCCAATAGCAGCTAACGGAGATTGCAGCAGTCCCACTGACAGCCAGGGCGGTGAGGCAGACGGGCCACTCACAGATCCCGCCGAAGACTGACACCGGCCTATCATGATTGGCCCTTCGATGATGACGCAATGCATCTTTGGTCCATGGATCTGCAGCACGTGATTATCTGGGATAAGCCAATTGTGCGCGATATTCGAGGATTAATGCAGTGGCACGCGACTGAGCTCCGGATAGCATTCCGACAGAGCCAATGGATTGGGTTACGCTGGCATCTGGAGTTGAGTGTCATCTGAGATTCCACAAAGAGTTGAAGCTGAATATATCTATGTACAATTTGCTCAGAGTCCCTCTGTGGCCCCTCCTGCTGAACGATATCTATCCAGCATGGCCTCGTAGATATTCGTTCCATATACCGTTGCCGCAAGCCGAGTTGTTGACAATAATCCCAGGCCATTATGAGCCGCGATAAGTCGAATAGTTCCACGGTCCCAGCAACACCGGGACATGGTAGTGCCGCCATCCCTCCTCGCCCTCGCGGCCGCGTCCCTTCACGTTGAACTTGACCTCCACCTCAGGCCAGAAGCACTCGATGCCCTGCGCTTCGTACCACGGCCCGACCTTGAAGCTAATCGACCAGCTTGTCTTGCTGTCCGGGGCCGGGAGGGACGAGAGGAAGGCAGGGACAGTGGATGAGGTCCCAGTTGCCGGGGTCCAGTTCTTGACCCGTCCATCGCCGTCGGTGGTGGCATTGTAAATAACGGCACCCTGGCCGGCGGTGGGAGCGGAGAGGAGAGTCAAGGTGACGGGGAGGTTTGCGGCGGGGGTGCCGGTGAGGGTGTTGAGGACGTGGCAGGTGACGGGATCGCGAGACATTGTTGCTGGGTTGGTGTTGCTGGCAGTTGGAGTCGAACCGCTGGAAGGCTGAGATCGCTGAGATCGGGACGGGCTCTCAAGGTGGTGTTGGAAGAGGGCGAGACGATCAGCGGTTTTACCCAATTGGTTACTTGACGGTTGATGAAGGTCCATCAATGTAAGGAAGCAAAGACGTAGAAGAGACGGTTGAGTTGACAACAGAAGAAGAGAAGGACGAGGGTTTTCTATCCGGGGTTCTTCGTCTTCCATCGGAGGCCACCGATAGCTACAACGGAGTATACCATGGTGGGGCCGGACTACGTGCTGTGCTTGGGCTGCGGCCGACGGGAAATGTCAGCAGAGGCGCGATGGTCGTATAGCAGGCCGAAGACACCAGTCTTTTAACCAGGCAGTTGTTGGGGGTTACAATCATGAAGTGAGTGCCTGTCAGACTGTCAGACTGCGGAGTAGTTGAAGGGGCTGCAGCCTCAGGCAGAAACCACGTGCCACGCTGGCCGCTCCAAAGTGGAAGAAGCTTCTCTGCACTTCTCTCAGTCATTGACCCCTTCTCTGCTCCAACAACCCTCCGCTGTGGCCTTATCCCTGTGTACTGCTATCGTCCCGCTCTTCGGAAACGTCCACCGCTGAAACCCTGAAGTCCAAGGGGAAAAATAGTGGTAGTCACCACCGCAATCATGTCGTCTACAGCCGTCGCACAGAACGATGACCTGGACATGAACCCGTCGCTCCAGTCCATTATCGGCCAGGATAGCCTGCGGTGGATTTTTGTTGGTGGAAAAGGAGGTGTGGGCAAGACGACGACCTCGTGCTCGCTCGCCATCCAGCTCGCCAAAGCCCGCAAGTCTGTCCTTCTCATCTCTACCGACCCCGCCCACAACCTGAGCGATGCCTTTGGGCAGAAGTTTGGCAAGGAGGCGCGGCTAGTCGATGGCTTCTCTAACCTTAGTGCAATGGAGATTGACCCCAATGGGAGTCTCCAGGATCTTCTGGCCAGCGGAGAGGGCCAGGGCGAAGACCCCATGGCGGGTATGGGCGTTGGGAATATGATGCAGGACCTGGCGTTCAGCGTGCGTACCCTAGCCGCCGCCTCTGGCAGGGATTGCTAATTAGGCCAGATTCCCGGTGTTGACGAGGCCATGTCCTTCGCCGAGGTTCTGAAGCAGGTCAAGTCGCTATCCTACGAGGTCATTGTCTTCGATACCGCCCCAACTGGCCACACCCTCCGCTTCCTCCAGTTCCCCACCGTGCTTGAGAAGGCCCTTGCGAAGCTCTCCCAGTTGTCGTCGCAGTTTGGCCCGATGCTGAACTCTATCCTTGGATCCCGCGGTGGTCTGCCGGGCGGGCAGAATATGGATGAGCTGTTGCACAAAATGGAATCTTTGCGGGAGACGATCGGCGAGGTCAACACACAGTTCAAGAATCCGGATCTGACGACGTTCGTGTGCGTCTGCATTGCCGAATTCTTGTCTCTATATGAAACCGAGCGCATGATCCAGGAACTGGCGAGCTATAGCATCGACTCGCATGCCATCGTCGTCAACCAGCTGCTGTTCCCGAAGCAAGGAAGCGACTGCGACCAGTGCAATGCGCGGCGGAAAATGCAGACCAAATATCTTGAACAAATCGAAGAGCTATATGAGGACTTTAATGTTGTGAGGATGCCGCTGTTGGTGGAAGAAGTGCGAGGGAAGGAGAAGCTGGAAAGGTAAGCCCACAAGTTGAATGACATTGCCTCTTCCTAACCTTTATGCAGATTCAGCGACATGCTCGTGCACCCGTACTCGCCTTCGGAGTAAGGCGTGCCTGCGGATTCTTCAGCCTTCAGTACCAGTCTGAGCATATGCCTGAATGAGTTATGAAAAATAGAGAATAGTACCTGGAGCATGCGATGTCCATATTGCCTAGTACTTAATTGGTCTTGCGTGGACAGCAATTGTTGACGACCATCATGTAGATCTGGATATCTCTCTCATTGCCGTAAGCGCGGGAGTATCGCAAATGGCGGCTAACTTATTTGAGGCCGGGCATGTTAAAGCCGCTTATTCGGCAAGTTCTCTGCGGAACTCCAGGAGACGTGTCGCCAACATATGCAGCTGAACTGTTGAAAATGCGTCCTGTCGCTGTTAGTCTTTACGTCTGAGGGTTTGTTTCTGTTCTGATTCCACCAGACCAAATCAACGCTGGCAGCCTTCACCGATCGCCGGCTACTTAGCCAACTACAACAGTGTACCAGACCGCACTGACAGACACGAGACGAGGTGACAGGGGCCGTCAGCCCTCACGATATCCTGAATAGGATCCATGCATGCACCGTACCGAGTTGTACTTGTCTGCAATTGGCCTCGCTCTGGTCGATGTCGCGTGCGCTGGAACGAAGACATGGGCAGAGACAGGCCAATACAGCCCCAGCCCATGCGATCGATTCGAGATTTGATCTCGTTCGGAGACTGCAGCGAGCCAATAGAGACAGACCTTGGAGCGCCCAGTCCATGGGGCCCACGACACCAGACCAGCGCGGTGGCAATGCTGTTGTACTCTCACCGCAAAAACACCGCCGGGAGGACAGGAAAGAAATAGACCAGGAATGAACGGGAAGTCTGTAATACGGGCAACCCGGCTTCTACTGGAAACAAGCCTCACTCGCGGAGAGTTGGTTGGATCTCGTCGTCTGAAAGAGTGAGGCGCGCGTTCCGGGATCTTCGCAGCGGCCTCTCTCGCCCATCTATGCCTATGCCCGGCTTTCTTTGGATCTTGCGTGCGACAAGACCTGCTGAATTGCATGTTGGCGGCGCACCCGGGAACGCTGGTCAGCGTCATGCCATCGGACAGACGCCTTGCTTCTTCATACATGCCGGTCCATCTACTACGTACATAAAGCAGTCCCAGCTCCTCTATCCTGTATAGCTGCCGAACAATTCATGTCGACAGGTCACATCCACACCCAAAGTCCTCGTCCTCGCCATGTCCCTAGTCCAGCAATACTGGCTCCCCGGCTACGGCCTCTCTCGCCACATCGTCCTCGGCCACATCCACTACTTCCTTGGGCCATCTGCCTCCGTGAGACCGTACACCTACCAGGTAACCACGGTCCCGCGCCATGTCATGTGAGAGATGAGAATTGAACTGCCCCTAACAGCGCTGCTTCTAAGGGCCGGGAAGGCTATCTCATCGTCGGCGTGCCTCTGACGCGGGTGCGTCCGTCCCATCCTGCCACGCGGCCGAGCAGTCTGACAGTCCGCAGGAACAAATCGACGATCTCGCGGTGATGTCGCGGGAATACGAGCGGCAGGAAGCGCTGCGGATGGCCGGCGATGCGAGCGTCAAGACCGACTTCTCGGCCGGTCAAGGAGGCCCAGAGCCGTATATCAACGAGATCGTCCCTGTTGCTTCGCGGGCCGGGTCCCGGCGCGGGCAGGCGAGCGAGACGAGACAGGGATAGGAAGGAGGAGTCGCGCTGGATATGTCTAGGCGTATTCTTTTTTTCTCGTCAGATTATGCAGGTGGGCAGGCAGGCCATTCGACAACCTTTCCGGACCGCGATCCAGGGGCCGCAGCAGCAGCCCGAGCCGACATCGGAAGGGGGTGGACTGGATTTATTCGTCCAGGTTGAGTTCGCTGGCCCCCCATGATTCTGCGCGAACGGATCGTGGCTCAGGGCTGAACCCGCTACCACGCAGCTATAGGTCGATACTGTATGCATACGGTGGGTGCATCTGTTGGAGTTGGATTCACCTACTGGTGGATTTTGTCTTTGGTTTCTCTCTCCATGTTCTGTCCTGTTTGCTCTGAGCGATGTTATTTCTTACATTCCATGTCGGAATCGTATGGGCGTACTCACCTCTCTAAAAACAACATCCTAACTGACCAGTCCTCCGTCGGCCATCAGCTGCATCGTAGACTACTTCATACTCGCAGCCAAACCATTCAATAAACAAATGAATTATCTGGAAATAATAGATAGAAGGAAAGGCCCCGTTATCTCCAGCGTCTCTATAGACCATTCGTAACACATAGACCAATCAATCAATCAATCAGATACACGGACGCCACTATTTCATTGGCTACCATTCATCCACTGGCATTCCCCGGCGGGGATATGAGTCCGGTTTCTTCTTTCAACAGCCACCGAAGTTCAGATGCAGCGTATCGGTAAGGGACCCGCAAGAGCCAGCTGAAACAACATAAAAGGAGCATGCACAAGATCACCCTAACGCCAGCCGGAGCCATTCTGCTTGGTCCCATCGTTCGACAAGGAAGAAGAGGATAACTCTGTCAGATCATGTAGGTATGCAAGGTACTTATTTTGCAACGGCCGAGCTGCATCACTGTGTTAGCCGCCAGCCAAGGGGAGAATAAGGACAGTACGGACCTCAGAACCTGGGTGCGGAAAAAGGCACCCTTCGTCTTCTCAATGACCTGCTGATATACGGACTGAGGAGGATGGTTCATGATCACCGTGCCCTCCTTGTAGTCGATCTTGGCGTCGACCCGCGTGTCGCGGATGAGATTGACAATCCACTTCTCGCCGTCATCCTGGCTCAACCCAAGGCGGGTAGACAAGTCCCTGACACTGTTAGTCTCCATCGATCAGAGTGGCATGGCAGATACGTACTTGATGTCAATCCGTTTGTGGATCTTGCAATAGCTCTCTGAAATGAGGTTCCGAGCAGCCTCCACAAAGGCATCGGCAGCAGACACAAGGAAGAAGTCGCTCCGCAGCACATCCTCGGCCTCGCCCAGCTTCTTCTGGGCCTCCTGAAAGTCGAAGTCGACGTAGAGCGCCTTGACAAAGTCGGTGATGGGATCGGTGTATTCGTAGCCCTCCTGGCGCACCACGCGGATCAGATCCTTCAGTTGCCGCTGATACAAGCCGCTGCTCTTATGCGTGCGGCTGCGGTTGGTGATGACAGCTGCAGCGAGATATCGTAGGATCCACGGGCAGCTGGTCTGGATGGTGTTGATATAGGCGGGAGAGAAGAAGAGGTCGGTCAAGATGTCGCGGGCGGGGTCGTGGTTAAAGAAGGGGAAGAGCGACCAGTGGATCAGCCATGAGCGGTTCTGAAGCTGGCCCAGAGGATTGTTGAACAGTCGGGTCTCGATCGAGTCCTTCACCTTCTGGACCTCCTCCATCGCGCCCTCCCAGCTGGTGGTCAAGATCTCCGATGCCAGCTTACCCCACGTGGCCGACGCGACCTTGTCGTTGTCGGTGGATAGGACTCGGAACTGGTACAGGAGCTCGGCCGCATTGCCATAGCTGCCACAACTGTACTGGAAGCGGCCGTAGTCGTACAGGCTGTTGAGCATCTCCACGGTGACGCCGTGCTGCTCCTCGAGGAACCGCAAGTTGGCCACCTTGTCGCTGCGCAGGTTGGCCACGACGTTGTCATCCTGCAGCAACTCGGTGATCTTGGCGCTCTCCTCCTGGTAGTGTTGCAACTTGGCCAGCACCTCCTCGCGCTTCTTCGCGAACTCGTCGGGGACGTTCTCCGAGTCGTGGATTTCCCTCCATAGGTTGGCGACATAGTCCGTCATGTTGGTGTGCTTGAGCAGCTCGTATTTTGCGCGGGTCACCTCCTTGTCATCATCGTCCTGGCCGGCGCTGAACTCGAGCAGCGGGAACACCAGGTGGCGGTCGAGATAGGGAATGAGCTTGTGCAGCAGGTCATACTGGCTGGCGATGTCCTCGGCGGTCTTAGGGGGGTGGGCGGCGGCACCGGAGAGCAGGGTCTCGGCGGAGGGAGGGGCGTTGGCTGC
>RAQS01000100.1:0-52027 GCA_003698115.1 Aspergillus sp. HF37
CGTCCAGTCCCCTCTTCCTCTTCTTCTCCGTTCCCTGTTCCCCACGACCCTTCCCAATAGTCCCCGCCAGTCCCTGTCCGCGCACAAAAAACCGATAAAGCTCACTCGCCAGCGCCGTCCCCGTTGTCGCTCCAGCCCCCGTATTATCCGAATTCCCAACCCCCTTCAGCGCATCATCAAACCCGCGCAACCACCACTGATTCCCGGGGTCCCGCGTTGTCTGGCGCCCCAACCCGTGCGTGTTTTGTTTCCGCGCTGCCAGCAGCGGCTTCGTCAGTCCGAGCCCGCCGTGTGTGCCCACCCGTCGGGTCGGGTTTAGGGGATTGCCTGGCCCGCTCCAGCCGTGGCGGAGGAGGTAGGCTTGGGCGTCCATGGACCAGGTTGAAGCGGGTTGGTAGGGGGTGGTTATTGGTGGTGGTGGGTCTCGGGTTGGTGCATTTATGTAGGTGGTTTGGCTCGAGGGGCGCAATTGCGGTGTTTGGTGGTGGTAATGAGGTTTTTGAGGTTATGGTTGAATGCTGGGATGTCTTGATTGTAGAGATTTAGCAGTGCGATAAGATATCGTTATAGATCATGTGACCACTATCTATGTGGATCCTTGACTGACCATAAGCACCCATCAAGAGAAGAGAAGAGCATCCGGAGTAGGTATGCTTTGCTTTGTTCTGGATTCAAGAGTATTGCTGAACTACACTGACAATTCCATAGCTACTCCACCTTCTACTTGTCTATAATTACATCTACCCATTCTAATAGGGCTTGAACCGGTCCCTTTTCTTCTGCTTCTTCGGTCTTGTTGACACGCCCCCTTCCTCCTCGTCGTCCTCCTTTGGCTGCGTCTCATCGCCGCTGGGTTTCCACGCCCGGACGAGCCCATCCTCGCCCCCGGTAAATACCGTCCTGGTCTGCAGGCTATTAGCACACACACAGAGAGAGAAAGAAGCAAGACACCCTTCAGGCGCATACCTGCTCATCCAGATACACGGAGCGCACAACCTCCTCGCCATGCGCACCGGGAAGACGCCAGAGATTGTCGTGGTCAAAATGCCACGCCGGACTCGGGTCAAGCGGGACTAGGTCCAGCCGGTTCTCACTAGAGCGAGTCAGTCAGTACAAAGCAGAAGAATCGAAGCAGTCCGTCCTTACGCCTTGTTCCCAGCCACGACATGAGGCACCTGCCCCAGACTCCCGAGACAGAGCTGGGCGACGTACTCGCAGGCGAGAGGCTGTCTCAGGTCGCCGAACGGGGTCGGGGCGGGCTCCTGGGCGGACTCGGCGTCCGGGTCTGTGGCCGGGTGGATGGAGAAGGCCTCGTCGTGGCTGAGGGCGTAGATGGTGGTCTCGGAGAGGAAGCCGGCGTGGTGCACGGAGCCGTGGTTGATGACCTGCACCAGGGCGTCGTCTTCGTCGCGGATCGATGTGTTGTAGACGTTGACCAGTCCGTCCGTGCTGCCCGAAAGCAGGATGTTGGTGCGGCTGGGGTGGAATTGGAGCTGGCTGCGGTCAGTGTCCGTGCCCTGCTTGTTGCGGGTGCGATATACGCACCTCGGTTATGTCGTCGTTATGGCTCTCGACGTACTGGAGACTGTGCCGCGCGGGCGATCTGATGTCCCTGTTTTGCGTTGGTTAGCAGCTCTGGTTACCGGGTCTGGGTTTAGAGTTTAGAGTCATGCATGCAGTGCCAGCGTGTTGGTGACGGAAAGTACACGAAAGTAAGCCATACCAGAATGCAACGACAGCCTGGGACGAGGCGAGCTCCGTGCCGGCAACAATGGTGTTCGTTTCCGGGCTGCAAGCGACGGATAGCACGGGGTCATTTCGTTCTACAGAATGAGCTGTCAGCGCCTGAACGGCAACCAATTGGAGGTGCATGATGTGCAACTCAACGCTTCTCCGTAAGGGTTCGCGACATGCTGCATCAAGGGCCCGGCTGTATGTACGTAGTCCAACAGCGGGGGATAAATATAGAACAAAGAACTCACTCACCCGTCTGCATTTCCACAACAGGCAGGCCATCCGCGCGTCTCGAATCCCAAAGCCTCACTTTCCCATCCCTCCCCCCGGTAGCCAGTAAGGGCTGGTTCCCACCACCGCACGGTGTCAGCGCCGTGACGCCATCGCCGTGCGACTTGCCTGTGACCAGCGATACATGGCTCAGGCTAGCGGCGTCAAACACGCGGAGCGAGTCATCAGAGGAGATCGCGGAAAATGTTCCCGCGGCCGAAGGCGCTATCGAGTAGATGTAGCTGTCCGCGGGAAGCGAGAGCGACGAGGACGCAGTGGCAGTGAGAGTGTGCATGGCCTTACTCTGGAGGACTGGCGTAAGCTCTGCTGCTCTCTACCCTGTAAACTACCCGCTCCGCCGGTGACTGCTCCACAGACTGACGGGATACGGTGGCTTAGGAGGCGTACGTATTTTTCTCGAATCGCATTCAGCGCCCGAGTTGGGTATGGTGCTCCGTCAGGTCAAGTCGGCGGGAATCCGGCTCCCAAAGCAGTCAGAGTAAGCAAAGGTATTTTTTTTTCTGTTCTCGACGTGTTTTTTTCCTTTTTTCCTCCAGCAGGAAACGAACCATGGGCTGACCAGGGTCGGAGCGAGAGTCTGTATGAATTTTCCAGATCCGGCCGGGGCGAGGAAGCGGGAAGCCAAGAAATCCACACATGTTGGCCCGTCCACGACCAAAGTACAGTACAGGCATGCACAATGGCTGGACTTGGACAGTGCTCGCTGACTTTAGACCCGACACAGTCCCATGTTCCATGCTGCTGGTGCTGGCTGCTGACTGGTCGACGCAGCCGGATCCCCGGTGCCACGCCTGCTTACCGAAACAAAGACCGTCATGGCGGCGGACCCAATCAGCCGGGTCTCTGATGTAGGCGGCGGCGCTTCTAGCTTCGGGTTGGCCAGTGCAGGGGATCCTGGTCGAGGGCCGGCGGAGTTGGTAGGTAGAGCCCAAGCCTTGCTCCGGAACAGTCGCAGGGAGTGGAGTGGTGGCCAATGCTGCACCTGCTATCACAAAGCCGCGCGCGCGGAGTTCATCGGTGTTTGGGGATGGGACATCACAAGAAAATTAATACGTAACTATACTCGGTAGAACCGCTGATCAGCGGCAAGTACTTATCGCTAGGCAGTACGTCCAGCCAGTTGTAGCGGATGTCCTAACCCAGCCTCGTGGTGACATTCATTCTCGGCGTCGACGACCGAATGCATTTGGGTACATGTGCACTGCAGCCGAAAGGGTATCTGGGCTCGAGCTGCTCAAGCATTCGGCTTGGACAATAGAGTTGTGTCGTATGCCTGGAATCACCTTTGACCACTGTTTGGCCCGTGCCAACCACATACCGAGCTTATTTGCTTTTGTTCGAGAACGCTTGATGAGTTGGCAGAGTGTGTTCGCTACCATTCGCTTCCATTGACCAGGGCAGTGTCGAGTCCTGTGGCGTGGGACCTACTCGGGTTGGTTCCCATGAATGTACCGTAGTACAGGCTAGTTTAGACGAACGGAGAGTGTACCAGGCGACTCGGGAGGAGCCCAGCAACAGGGAAGGTGGAGAAGGCAGTGCCGGAAGGAAGCACAGACGGGGAGATGTCCAGGGTCTGCTCTGTACTCTGTACAATTAATTATTATTGATCAGCTGAAAGACTCGGTTGCGGAGAAGGCTGGAATGGGCAGGGATGGACGGGAGGACGGTGGGCAGACTAGGCAGGACGCTACGTAACAGCTACAGCTCTAGCTACAGGCTAGAGATCCAGCGACCCAGAGCGCCGGGTAGCGGTGAATCGGGGAGGACAGGAAGGATGGATGGAAGGATGGAGGGAGAGCAATGCAGGTGATACGTACAAAGTTACAGGAACCCGGAGGGCTGGAAACGGCTGGAAAATAAGAATTGACACACTGTCGGGCAAAGGGCCCATGCGGACCGCGCGGGAAGTCTATCATGTACGTACGTACCAGAGTACATTTGCTATAAAACATTCTATTTATTTTATTCCATTCCATTCTATTTTCTATATATTATTATTATGTATTATATGCTAGACGTTACTAGGCAGGCACATATACAACGACACCAACTGAAACCATATTACAAGCCTGTAAAGTACGTAAAGTACGTGCCTGTACTCGTTCTTCCCCACAAGCCAATCTTACCGACACTCTGGATCGATGACCGTCTATGAAATGATCCAGCCAGGCAATGCGAAAACGACTCTTATTTCTTATTTATTCGCCTCCCTCCCCTCCCCTCCTCTGACTCCTTCTCCTCGCTCTCCATGATTGTATACGACGACGTGTCCATGCCCCAATAATCTCCTCTTCTCCTGGCTCCTATTTCCGCTTGTTCCTTCCCCTGACTGTGTCTGTCCCAATCAATACCCAATACCCTGACCGACTGGTCCAATCCCTCCTGTCTACCCCCCCGCACTGCGTCCTGCTGTATCCTGCTTTATCCTGCTTTATCCTGCTTTATCCTGCTTTATCCTGCTGTATCCTGCTGCGTCCTCCATGCTTCTAGGCGCTCCCTCGAACCACCAGCAACAATCCCCAATGGCCGTGGCCTCTCACAACCACGGCGAAATGGTCCTGCCCTCTCACAATCTCCACTCCTCCCACTTCTCGGGCATATCCTCGCCCTACCCGGACCCCAGGAATGGCGCCCACCTGCCAATGCCCCGGAAAAATTCTGACGCCAGAGCCCTGTCCGTCGTCACCTCCGACAGTGATCGCGATCACGACGACAACCACTGGGCCGAGAATGGTTCTCCCGCCATGGATCCCTCCGATATCAAGTATGTCGTCTCCTCTCGCTTTCTCCCTCTCCCTCCCCGCTTCGTCTCCTCTGCCGTACTTCAGCGCACTGATTCGCAATGCCCCTAGGAGTACCGGAACGCACCCCTGGCACCGCGTCTACGGCCGCACCTACCAAGGTTTTCGAAAATGGGCCTATTTCCTCCCCTGCGACGAAATCGAGCAGGACCGCCTCGACATCTTCCACAAGGTCATCACGGAAGCAAGACACGGTGATGGTCTGCTGTATTCTCCGCACCCTCCGAACGCCCGGATCATGGACCTGGGCTGCGGGACCGGCATCTGGGCTCTCGACGTCGCCAACAAATTCCCAAATGCGCACGTCGTGGGCATCGACCTCGCTCCCATCCAGCCGCCCAACGGTCCCAAGAATTGCGACTTCTACTCGTCCTTCGACTACGAGTCTCTGTGGGAGATGGGCGAGGATTCCTGGGACATCATCCACATGCAGATGGGCAGTGGCAGCGTCGTGAGCTGGCCGAGCCTGTATCGTCGTGCATTCTCCCACCTCCGCCCCGGGGCCTGGTTCGAGCAGATCGAGATTGACTTTGAGCCCCGCTGCGATGATCGCTCCCTGGAATCTACCGCCCTTTCCGGCTGGTACAGGTACCTGAAGGAGGCCACGCAGCGAACCATGCGCCCATTGGCCCACAGCTCCCGCGACACCGTCAGCTGCTTGCAGGAAGCTGGCTTCACCGAGATCGATCATCAGATCGTGGGTTTACCGCTGAACCCGTGGCATCATGACGACCAGGAGAAGAAGGTTGCGCGCTGGTACAACCTGGCCTTCTCGGAAAGCATCGAGCCGTTCAGTCTGGCTGTCTTCAGCCGCGTCTATGAGTCGTCCCTGGACTACATCCAGAAGACAACCGACGCCGTCAAGCATGAGGCCTTCAACAATGACCTCCATGTCTACAATATCCTGCACATGTACCGAGCCCGAAAGCCCGTCGCCAATCCCTCGACGTGATTCCGCTCCGGGTCAACCACAATCCGCCGCATACTTCCGGGCCAATCTCAGCCTATGCAGTTACAAATTCGACTATTGCGGGTTACCCTCTGTGTTGGCATTCTCAGATTCGAGGTCATGTTCCTGGCCTACGCAAACGACCTCCGCTCCAGCAGAACAAAAAGCAAAAAAGAAAAAAAAAGAGAAAAAGCAAAAAACAATATATACTCCGTATTCCTCGGAGGATTTTACGGTCGGAGCAATGATCACGATAATCTGCTACGCAAATCACGAAAACACAACAACCCAAAAAAAAAGGTAGAACACGGACTGGACTGGACTCGAGGCGACACGATTCCGTTATAAAAACACGCAGCTGGAGGCGCCTTAATGATTGTTTCCTCGAGCGTTCTTTCTTGCCTTCGATCTTGCTTTGTTAGCGTTCGTATATGGGGTTTGTTCTCTTGTCGCGTCGCTTTATATACCTTTTGCTCTTTTTTTTGTTGTTGTTGTTGTTGTTGATTGGTAGGGTAGGGCTTGGGACTGGATTGCGCTGTGCTTTCTATTCGTGTCTTTCTTTAAAGCGTGGTGTTCAATAGATTCGTTGGTTACGGTTTGGTCTTTCTATCTGCGATTATCTAGGTTCGGCTTATTTGGGAATGATTATCGAACTGGGTACCACTTGAGAATTCTGACGAGGGTAATCTTCATCAACCATGCCTGGAGGTAGGTTTCCTTCTCTTTCTCCAAGGAACGATATATCTCCATTCTAAAAGAAAATAACCCCGTATTTCTCTATCGGTGGAAGCTGCCTAGGACGTTCTTTCTAGAATATGCTGAATATTTGCTTTTTATACATGCCGCCTATAGCTAAGTATTCATCTAATTTCTGCGATTCCTCTAGCGATTTAGTCTCATACGCGACACCATAAATGCGATACTGCGTGCGGCCGTTCTATATCAAGGCTAGAAGGTCCGAGTCGCCCTAGAGCTTGACGTAGCTATTGAGCGTGTTCGCGCGAAAGACTTTAGGGAGGTCGCGCCGGCCTAAGACTGATGCCAGCGCTGCGGGATCCGTTAGAGGGCCGAGGAAAAAGTACCATTGTGGTCGCCAAACGGGCTCCGGGTCTTTAAAATTAGGATCGGTGACCCGGGCAAAATGTCTCCAGTGCTAGTTAATCGGGTCGACAAAATCGGGGGGTTTCGGTACGCCACGGTGGCCTATATTGATGCCAGACGTGATGGGTCTTTGAAGAGAAAGTCTCAGTATTTGTCCTGGCGTGTTGTGATGTGCTATAGTTGTTATCTCGGAGGTGAATACGTGACTACATATCTAGTAGTGCCATGACGTGGGATCGAAAAGCGATGACGTTATATAATCACGTGATATCAGAAACCCTGTTGCGTGGTACTAGGCGGTGTAGTACAGCAAGTTGGTTGTATTGTAATGTTGGTAGTTGTAGTGCACAGAACTCAGGGGGTGCCCCTGAGGTGACAAAGTGGCCCTCCGCCGGGAACCGGAGAAACGTCCTCCCGTCAGGCATACAGTCCACCAATACTACAGGGGGGGTGAGTTCAGTTAGAACTACAACTACACACACAATCATCCTGCTGTACTACACCGCCTAGTACCACGCAACAGACCCTTGGCCCTCACCCTATCCGAACCTCGCGCGATCTGTGGAAAAGTGCGGTAGTGTGATACACTGAGCAGACTATAGATGAGTTGATTACCTCTGAGTAGTCAGTAGGGGGTAATATAGGTATTTACCCCCAGAACATGGTTCTATATAATCTTAGCAGTGTCAACGTTAAAATAGCAAATAACACAACTAATCAACAAACTCTATCGCATCCTTACCGAGATGCATCGACACTTGATATAGGATCTGTATCTGATTTGAATTCATGCTGATCTCGACTTTGCATGAATGACTCGGCGCTATCTAAACCCAGCCTATCTGGCCAGCCAACCCAGCCGAAGTTCACCAGGCATCCAAATTAAACGGTGGTCTGTGCTGTGGATCCAAGCGATATGCGGCTATTATTATTTTAGTGCCCTACTTTATATATTTGGGCTCCATGGTTCTCTACTATGTAGTGTATGCTCAGTGAGTGCTCCGAGAGCGTTCAGTAAGTGCTCAGAGCGTTTTGTGAGTAGCTCAGCCGGCTCTGAGATCGCTCCCTGAGCACTAAAACGGAAAGAGAAGGCCTCGGCGCGGCGCAGAAAAACTACCTATATGCTGATATACCACGTTGATAACTCCTCGTCCAGCCCCCTAAACGCCAGATAGTCCCTCTCCAATGCACCCGTGAGCACCAAACCTGACAAACCCGATCATCGCCGCCGTCCCCGATTCTGGCCCCGACTCCCATTAGCGCCGTCTCTCTCGCCCTCGCCGCGCCCTGCGCCAGGGCTGCGCTTCCGCATCGTCCCCGGCCCCACGGCAACGATTTCCTCGCCGCTCTCGCTGTCCGAGATGTCCAGGAGGACAGGCATGTGGAAGGAGTCGACGTCGTCATCGCCGTCCGCGGCCGCTTTCAGCCGGTCGATAGTAAGCACGTCCGGGGCTTCATCCTCCTGGTCCAACCGGCGCTGGTGGATCTCCTCGGCCGGGTGGATGTCGAACTCGTCCTCGCGCTCGACATACTCGACGTTCTCCTCAACCTCGCCGAAGTCCGGCGCCAGCGCGGACCATTTCTGCGGCGTCACTATCGACCATGTGTATATGCATCCGGACTCCAGGCCGCACGCGACCACCATCGGCCGCGACGGGTGCCATTCGATCACCCCCAACTCCTCCCGTGGCCCTTCGAGGATCTTGACGAGTGACCCGTGGCTGCGCTCCCAGACGTAGATGTCCGAGTTCATGAAGGTTGATGCGGAGACGAACTCGCCGGTCGACGAGAACGTCACGTGGTTCCAGCTGAGTCGGTTGACCACGTCTTGGAACTTGTGCTCGACTTGTAGTTTGATGTTCGCTGGCTCGAGGTCGATTCCGAGCTGCGACAGGTCGGGCATGAGGATCGTGCGGATTACCCGGTCCGAGCTGTTGATCAGTAGATCTCGCCCGTTGTTTGCGAGCCGGATTAATATCACCACCGCGTTGCAGAGTCGCGTCGAATGGATGGTGCTGCAGCTCTGCGTTTCGATTATGTTGATCCAGCCTTTCGATGTTCCCGCTACTATGTGGTTCCCGAAGGCTGTGAAGATGGTGACGCACGTCGACTGTTTGGCGTCCTGCGCGGCCTGCTTCGCGGTCACGGCTGGATCGGCATCTTCGGACACAGGGCGGAGCGGCGTTGATGGAAGGATTCGTTTAATCGACTTGGGAGACGAAATATCAACCAAAACGGGTTGGTCTTCGAAGAGAGAAGCGACAAATAGTAGGCTAGGGTGTTGACCGATCAACCTGTCTGCCTGGCAAGGAAGGCGGCAACCGCGGGGTCTTACTGATTGAAAGGATGTAGATCGGCAATGTACACAGGCGCCTCGAATCGGACAGTGCGTATTCGCGAGCCGTCTTTCATATCCCATAGGATACATTTCCAGTCCTGCGAGGACGAGAGAAGATACCTGCCATCTCTGGACCAGCTGCGTCCCAGTTAGCATCCGCGATCCCGCATTATTGACCGTTCTTTGGCGACGAACCTTAGCGATTGAATTTGCCTCGTATGCCCTCGTAGTTTTCGCGCGACTCCGTTCGTCTCAACATCGATGATCACAATCGTACCATCCACCTAGTAGCATCGACAGTCAACTTCGTATTCAGCGCTGAGCTGAGCGATTCCCGAAAACTAACTCGTCCGGACGCTAGGTAATCTCCTTTGCGATTGAAACGTAGACATGTCGCGTGCCCGCTCCCTGTATTATTAGCATTTGCAGTGGCCTTCAGTGTAGGGTAGCGCACTGATCTTCTCCGTCAATGTGTCTGGATAGTCCTGAGCCAGGACAAACGGATCGATAAGTGACAGATTCATGTCGCATCTGCCTTCAAGATAGCTTTAGAGAATTTCAAAACATCCCGCCTGGAAATGAGACCAGGAGGATGACTAGGAAGATCGGGTGTCTTGGAGAGGCTCACCTTGACTGATAGAACGGGAACTGGCGCAAGGGGCAGGCGGTGAGGCCATTTAAAAATGCGACAGGCCAATCCGGTTTTCTGAGGGGGCGCTTAGCTAACAGTAACAGAACGGCGAAGGCGGTGAGGCGTTTTAGTTGGGTCGTAGGCCTGCGACTCAAGAAAACTCGTCCCCATCCGCAACTGAGGCAACATCCCTTCCATCTCTCCGTCACCCTGCTCCCCCATCCGCCAACGTCCATTTTATCACGTCCTGCATCGTGATACCTCTCTACCGGTTGGAGAGTTCGCCAAAATCCCGCGTTCAACCTTTTCTCCCCCTTTTTCAGCCTTTGCGATCCCCGACAAGGTCTCCGGCGCCCTGGTGGCAAGGGCTGCCAAAGGCCTCGACCGGCCCGCTGCTCGCATCCGCTTTCATCGCCGCCGTTGCGCGTTCGGCTGTTAACCGTCTGATACTGCCTGGGAATCCTCCTTGCGACGTCGAATCTTCGCCTACGGAGCCATCGCCGCGTCTCGACCGAGTAACGTTTTCGCGCTGCGACATCCATCACCATGGCGAACGTCTTCTTTCCGTACTCCAAGGCGCCTCTGCGCACCATCAAGGAGATCCAGTTTGGTCTCTTCTCCCCCGAGGAGATCAAGCGGATGAGCGTGGCTCATGTGGAATACCCAGAGACGATGGTCGGCACCCCTTATGCAAGACAGACGGATGGGTGACATGCTGACAAGGTGAACAGGACGACCAAAGGCAACGACCTCGGGCAAAAGGTTTGAATGATCCGCGCTTGGGAACGATCGATCGTCAGTGGAACTGCGAGACTTGTGAGGAAGGCCAAAAAGAATGTCCCGGACACTTTGGCCATATCGAGCTCGCAACTCCAGTCTTTCACATCGGTATGCCGGATACTCTACGACTTCCATGGCAAGGTCATCTGTGTTGTTGCTAACGCGTCTTCCAGGCTTTTTGGCTAAGGTCAAGAAACTGTTGGAGACTGTCTGCCATAACTGTGGAAAGATCAAAGCCAACACGGTTAGTCATCCCTCATGGGATGGCAAATCTTATATGGCAATTTGTGCTGACGCTGGACCAGTCTGATTCCAAATTTTTAGATGCCATTCGCATGAGAGATCCGAAGAGGCGCTTCGATAATATCTGGCGGCTCTCAAAGGACGTGTTGATTTGCGAAGCCGATCCCTCGCCGGATGAGGATGAGCCATTCTCAAAAGAGAGCTCTAAACCTGCGCGGACACATGGCGGATGTGGTAATTCCCAACCTGTGATTCGCAAGGAAGGGATTGCCTTGACCGGAACATGGAAGCCCAGTAAGAGCATGATGGACGAGATGGAGATGCAGCAACCCGAGAAGAAGACCATTACTCCTCAGATGGCCCTCAATGTTTTCCGCAACATTTCTTATGAAGACGTTCGCATTATGGGCCTGAGTAATGATTACGCGCGCCCTGAGTGGATGATTGTTACCGTCTTGCCGGTCCCCCCTCCTCCGGTCCGTCCCAGTGTTCTTGTTGGAGGCAGCTCCAGTGGCCAGCGCGGCGAGGACGACTTGACATACAAGCTTGCAGAAATCATTCGCGCAAATCAGAATGTTCAACGGTGTGAACAAGAAGGCGCACCCGAGCATGTGGTCCGCGAATTCGAGTCGTTGCTGCAGTATCACGTCGCCACTTACATGGATAATGATATTGCCGGCCAGCCGAAGGCTATGCAGAAGTCGAACAGACCGGTGAAGGCGCTGCGATCCCGCTTGAAGGGCAAGGAGGGTCGTTTACGGCAAAACTTGATGGGGAAGCGTGTGGACTTCTCCTCTCGTACTGTGATTACGGGTGACCCGAATATTTCACTTGACGAAGTCGGTGTTCCCATGAGCATTGCCAAGGCACTGACTTATCCGGAAGTTGTTACGCCTTACAACATCGACAAATTGCAGGCGCTTATCATGAACGGTCCTAACGAGCACCCTGGCGCAAGGTATATTGTCAGAGACAATGGCGAACGCATTGACTTGCGTCATGCCAAAAGAGCCGGCAGTCAGCAGTTGCTGTACGGCTGGAAGGTCGAGCGCCATGTCATGGATGGTGATGTTGTCTTGTTCAACCGACAGCCTTCTCTCCACAAGGAATCTATGATGGGCCACCGTGTTCGCGTTATGCCATACTCGACTTTCCGACTGAACCTGTCGGTTACCACTCCATATAACGCTGATTTCGATGGTGATGAGATGAACCTGCATGTGCCTCAGGGCGAGGAGTCTCGGGCGGAACTCAACCAGCTTGCAATGGTCCCTTTGAGCATCGTGTCTCCCCAGCGGAACGGTCCACTCATGGGTATTGTACAGGATACCCTCTGCGGTATCTATAAGATTTGCCGGCGCGACTCGTTCCTGACCAGGGAACAAGTGATGAATATCATGCTTTGGGTTCCTGATTGGGATGGTGTTCTTCCTCCACCGGCTATCGTGAAGCCTAGGCCAAGGTGGACCGGAAAGCAGATGATCAGCATGGCTCTTCCGTCTGGCCTCAACCTTCTCCGCGTCGACAAAGACAACTCTACTCTTTCTGAAAAGTTCTCTCCTCTCGGTGACGGGGGGCTGCTCATCCACGGCGGACAGTTGATGTATGGAATGTTCTCCAAGAAAACTGTTGGTGCTAGTGGTGGGGGTGTCATCCATACAATCTTCAACGAATATGGGCCAGATAGTGCTGTCGCTTTCTTCAACGGCGCCCAGACTATTGTCAACTACTGGCTGCTGCACAACGGCTTCAGTATCGGAATTGGCGACACCATTCCAGATCCTTATACGATTCATAGAATCGAGGATTGCGTTCGCAACCGCAAGAAGGAGGTCGAGTCTATTACAGAGAGCGCAACCGATAACACCCTCGAGGCATTGCCCGGTATGAATGTGCGAGAGACCTTTGAGAGTAAGGTCTCGCGTGCGCTCAACAACGCGCGTGACGAAGCCGGTGGTGAAACAGAGAAGAGCTTGAAGGATATCAACCACGCCATTCAAATGGCACGTTCCGGGTCAAAGGGCTCGACTATCAATATTTCTCAGATGACCGCGGTCGTGGGACAGCAGTCTGTTGAGGGTAAACGAATTCCTTTCGGATTCAAGTATCGTACGTTGCCTCATTTCACCAAGGACGACTACTCTCCAGAATCCCGTGGCTTTGTTGAAAACTCCTACCTCCGTGGCTTGACTCCGACTGAGTTCTTCTTCCACGCGATGGCTGGTAGGGAAGGTCTCATTGATACTGCTGTGAAGACGGCCGAGACTGGTTACATTCAGCGAAAGCTGGTCAAGGCTCTGGAGGAAGTCATGGTCAAATACGATGGCACAGTTCGCAACTCTCTGGGTGACATCGTCCAGTTTGTCTACGGTGAAGACGGCCTCGATGGTGCTCATATTGAGAACCAGCGGGTCGACACTATCAAATGCTCTGATGACAAATTCAGAGATCGTTTCCGCGTCGATCTTATGGACCCCGAAAGGAGCCTGGGTCCTGAAGTGCTGGAGCAGGCCAACGAGATCGCGGGTGACATGGAGGTTCAACGATACCTTGATGAAGAGTGGGAACAACTTCTCAAGGATCGGTCTTTCCTTCGTTCTGTCGTCAAAGAAGATGAGGAGATGATGCAGCTTCCTATCAACGTTCAGAGAATTCTCGAGACTGCCAGGACCACATTCAGAATCCGCGAGGGCACCATCAGCGATCTACATCCCGCCGAAGTTATTCCTCAAGTGCAAGGATTGCTCAACCGCTTGCTGGTTGTTCGCGGTAACGATCCCATCTCTCGTGAGGCCCAGGAGAACGCTACCTTGTTGTTCAAGGCGCAGCTGCGCAGCCGTCTCGCGTTCAAGAGGCTTGTTAGCGAGTATTCATTGAACAAGCTCGCTTTCCAGCATGTCCTTGGTGCTATCGAAAGTCGATTTGCCAAGGCTGTTGCTAATCCTGGTGAGATGGTCGGCGTTCTTTCCGCGCAGTCTATTGGTGAGCCTGCCACGCAGATGACTCTGAACACTTTCCACTTTGCGGGTGTTTCGTCAAAGAACGTAACCCTCGGTGTTCCCCGTCTCAAGGAGATTCTGAATGTGGCTGCGAACATCAAGACTCCGTCTATGATTGTGTACCAGAATCCAGCTAGATCTCATGACAAGGAGGGCGCGAAGCAGTTGCGAAGTGTTGTGGAACACACCAGTCTGCGGTCGGTCACCGAAGCCACCGAGATCTATTATGATCCGGACATTCAGACGACTGTGATCGACAACGACCGGGACATGGTGGAGTCTTACTTCATCATTCCTGAGGATGTTACCGACGACTCGACTCGGCAGAGCAAGTGGTTGCTGCGTATCGTCCTTAGCCGAGCGCAACTTCTTGATAAGGGCCTTACCGTTCAAGATGTCGCCTCCAGAATCAAGCAGGCGTACCCTAGGGACATCGCTGTTATCTTCAGTGACAACAACGCCGATGAGCAGGTTATTCGTATCCGTCAGCTCCAGGACTACAAGGAAGACGAAGAAGAAGAAGAGATCGAATATGATGTTACGCTGAAGAAACTGGAGGAACATCTCCTCGATACTCTCACTCTTCGCGGCGTCAACGGAGTTGAGCGGGCGTTCATCAACGAAAGGAGCAAGGTCCGAGTTCTCGAAGACGGCTCCCTTTTTGCGAGTAAGAACGATCCGCTCTGCAGGGAATGGGTTCTCGAGACCAGTGGCTCTTCCCTGGGTGAAGTTCTGTCTGTTCCGGGAGTCGACTCGACTCGTACATATTCCAACCAGTTTATCGAGGTGTTCCATGTCTTCGGTGTCGAGGCTGCCCGGGCTGCTGTTCTTCGCGAGTTGACCCAGGTTCTTGCATTTGATGGTTCCTATGTCAACCATCGCCACCTGGCGCTTCTGGTCGATATCATGACAGTACGGGGCTATCTTACACCTGTCACTCGCCATGGTATCAACCGTGCTGATAATGGTGCGCTTATGCGGTGCTCTTTCGAAGAGACGGTGGAGATTCTGCTCGAGGCGGCCGCTTTTGGAGAGCTCGACGATTGTCGCGGTGTTTCGGAGAATTTGATCCTGGGACAGATGGCACCTGCCGGTACCGGAGAGTTTGATATTCACCTCGACCAGGGAATGATGAATACGGTCGTATCGAACAATGCGCGGTTCGGTGTGATGGGGGCGATTGGTGCTAAGGATGCCATTATCTCGGACGGCGCGGCGACTCAGTATGACACTGGTTCACCGATGCAGGAGAGTGCTTATATCGGCACACCCGATCCTGACTCGGCTTTCTCGCCCATTCGCCAAGCAGGCGCGGAGACTCCTGGTGGTTTCACCGAGTATCAGCCTCCCGGGTTCGGAGGCGGGTTCAGCCCGGCGGCCAGAAGCCCAGGCGGTTACTCGCCGAGCAGTCCGTTCAACACAAGTCCGACGTCTCCTGGCTACTCGCCCACTTCAAGCTACTCGCCTACGTCTCCTGGCATGGGAATCACCAGTCCTCGTTTCATGTCATCGCCAGGCTTCTCGCCAGCCAGCCCGTCATTCGCGCCGACGTCTCCTGCATATTCACCGACGTCACCGGCGTATGGACAAACATCGCCAACGTCCCCGTCGTACTCTCCGACATCTCCAGGGTTCTCACCAACATCGCCCAACTACAGCCCGACGTCACCGAGCTTCAGTCCGGCGTCTCCTGCTTTCAGTCCTACGTCCCCCAGCTATAGCCCGACAAGTCCTGCTATCGGTGGCGCTGGGCGGAATCTCTCACCTACGTCGCCGACCTCTCCAAAGTACACGCCTACTTCTCCCGGCTGGTCTCCAACAAGCCCGCAGACGTATTCACCGACTTCTCCCAACTTTGCCGGTTCACCGACTTCGCCTGGCGGGCCAACGTCTCCGGGCTACAGTCCGACTTCGCCGGCTTACAGTCCCACGTAAGTTTGGTCTTGTTGAGCTTCAAGGATGCATTGTGACTAACATCTCAACCAGGTCTCCGCGTCAGTGAAGTTAGTACTTGGAGCTGTGCCAGCCAAGGTTTTCCGTTGTGTTGTACCACCACCGACCTACTGAGAAGAGCCAAACGGAACATGTCACATCTTACGTCGTGGAATTAGTTGGTTATTTCGTGCGCATCCTGGGCATTTGCAGTTTTCTCTCGATGTATCTTCCCTTTCAAGAGCCAGTCCCAAGTGTTACTCTGCTTCTGCACTTGTCATTTCTAATAGGTTTCCGGCCGCCCTTGGGAAATTGCCATGGTTTTGCGGGTTGGCTATGCATGTTTTTCGCTGAATACCAAGCGTTCTAGAATCGAGCCTTTATGGGGATATTGTCATTGCGGGGGCTGCTTATTATTTTTATTCATGTACACAGCTAGCAGAGGTATAGAAAATCAAGAGGCTTTTCAGCGCGTATAGTTCCAGTGTTTGTCTGGTGCTGGTGCGTATACTGGGCTGTCGGCAAAATGAAGCTCCGGGGACAAGTGGCCCATTCCCGCATCCCGCTCGGCCTGCTCCTTCCTCTCGACTTCAACTTCCCGCTGATGTCCCGTTGAGTTTCTCGGAGTCGCAATGCTCCTCTCACTCCTTTCTAGCTTGACATTCTTACTGCCATTATCATGAAACCGTGGTTCCGGCGTTTCCTGCCGTTGGCACTCCGTAAGTGCCTGCGTGTCGCGGTTAGCTATTGTCGTTCTGGAAGCTGACGCCGCGACTCCCAGTGCTGCTGCAGGCGGTCGTTGTTCAAGCATGGGGTTCATCTGCAAACAACCCTCACAGCTCGTATCCGCATGCCCGTTCGTCAATCAGGACACACGACGATGAGGTTTGGCCTGGAGATGGTGAGTATAGTACCGGCTGCCCTCCCAACTACTTACGTTTCTCCGGTCGAGGATTGACATTTACCTCTTTCAGAACACGTCCACGCGGCCTTGAAAATCCTCCGCGACTCCAAGATCACCGCCGTTCAACCGGGTAAGCCGTCCGGCTTCATGGGATACAGCCTACATTATGCCCAGTCGGCGTTCCGCGTCCTATTCCTAAACGGTCCTCAATCCAACACGTCGCAGCGGAGAGTTCACCCGAACGTGGCCAAGGCCGTCAGGGAGTTGGAGCTGGCCGTGGAGGAGAACAACCCCGAAGCGCTATTCCTGCTAGCCGAGATGAACTTCCATGGCAACTTCACGCATCCGCGCGACTTCAAGCAGGCGTTCCAGTGGTACCAGAAGCTTGCCAAGTTGACGGGAAATACCACGGCCCAGTATATGATGGGGTTTATGTATGCGACGGGGATCGGGGACTCGGTCGAACGCGACCAGGCACTGTCCTTGGTGTACCATATCTTCGCCGCCGAAGGAGGAGATACGAGGTCCCAAATGACGCTCGGCTACCGCTTTCACTCCGGGATCGGGGTACCCAGGAGCTGCGACGAGTCGAACTAC
Organism: Aspergillus sp. HF37; assembly: GCA_003698115.1. NCBI lineage: Eukaryota > Fungi > Ascomycota > Eurotiomycetes > Eurotiales > Aspergillaceae > Aspergillus > Aspergillus sp. HF37. The sequence goes on from RAQS01000100.1 coordinate 17,301, forward strand.
TACTATAAAAAGGTCGCGGATAAGGCTATTAGCTATTACCGGTCGGGCCCGCCAGGTGGCAATACCATGACCCGGGAATCGTTTCGCTGGGCTGATGAGGAGGGTGGTGTGTATGGGGAAGGGGCCAGCGTGTCGAGCTCGGGGCCGAATGCGCTACGCGACGGGTCGGGTTCTGGCGCCGAGGCCAGCTTGGAGGACATACTGGAGTATCTGGATCTTATGTCCCGGAAAGGTGAATTGAGGGCCACCATCAGTCTGGGCAAGATGCATTACGAGGGGGCGCACGGCCTGCCCAGGAATTTCCGAAAGGCGATGAAGTATTTCAAGACGGTTACGAAGAAGTACTGGAACAAGGATGGCACCGTGAATCCAAACCATCCGATGGGGACTGCGAAGTTGGCGGCGAAAGCAGCCGGTCATGTGGGGATGATGTATCTTCGCGGTGAAGGGGTAGAGCAAAATTTTGGCACTGCGCTGACCTGGTTCAGACGCGGATTGGCCAGTGGCGACGCTCTCTGCCAATATGAGATCGGCCTGATGTATCTCCATGGATATGGGGTTTCAAAGGATGCATTCAAAGCTGCGTCTTACTTCAGGTGGTCGGCTGATCAGGACTTTCCTGCGGCGCAGACACGCTTAGGTGCGTTGTTCCTGGATCAAGGCGACGTTGCAACGGCGACACGATACTTTGAGCTGGCTGCGCGCTGGGGTTGGATGGAAGCGTTCTACTATCTGGCCGAATTGTCGAACCGCGGGATTGGTAGGCAACGACATTGTGGTATGGCATCAGCGTACTACAAGATGGTTGCGGAGCGAGCTGAAATGATCCATTCATCGTTCCCCGAGTCGAATGCTGCGTACGACAAAGGCGACGGGGAACGAGCGCTCATCGCGGCAATGATGGCAGCAGAGCAAGGGTACGAAAGCGCACAGTCCAATGTAGCATATCTTCTCGATGAGCAGAACTCATTGTTCTCGCTCAACGCCATCCTGCCTTGGAGCGGGAATGTTAAGCCGTCACTGCTTCGGAATGCGGTACTGGCTTTGGTGTATTGGACCCGTTCGGCCAAGCAGGCGAACATCGACGCCTTGATCAAGATGGGGGATTATTACCTCTCTGGCTTAGGGGCGCTGGCGGATGCCGAAAAGGCGTCCACCTGCTATCACACTGCGGCGGAAGCTCATCACAGTGCACAGGCGTATTGGAATCTCGGGTGGATGCATGAGAATGGCATCGCGGTCGAGCAAGATTTCCATATGGCTAAGAGATACTATGACTTGGCGCTGGTGACGAATGAAGAAGCGTATCTGCCGGTGAAACTGAGCTTGATGAAGCTGCGGATGCGGGGCTACTGGAATCGAATCACCAACGGGAAGATCAATCCCATCCAGGAGGAAGAGAGTAAGTCAAATGGCGGCATATAGTGAGCAGGCGCTGACAGCATGACAGGCTCCAGACCGCGTCGAAGCTTCAAGGAGTGGATTACAGCGTTCATCGAAAACGACGAGGAAGAGGAAAACCTACGAGCGCAGATGTACAAACACGCCAATGGCGAAGATGAAGACCTCCTTTCGGCCAACCAGCTTGAGGGCGAGAACACGCACGAAGACGGGTATTACGATGAACTGGAACTCGACATCGACGAGAGCCTCTTGGAAGGCCTTATTATTGTTACTTTGGCGGCCACGCTGGCGGTTCTTGTGTATATGAGACAGCAACGCAATCGGCAGCGACAGAACGAGAATGCCGGTGGTGGTGGTGGTGGTGCACAGGGGGCAGCCAACGGAGGCGATCGCGGAATGTTCCCTAGACCGGGGGAGCCGGAATTTGCACAATGGGTAGCGGGAGGCGTAGGGCATTAGTGTATGTATATTGCTGAAGAGTATTTTTGGAACTGGATATTTTGTACAGTGGCTTTATACATACATTCCCTGTACGTACTTGAGGAATGACGCCATATGTTTATCGATAGACATCGCTTATCGATAAGGATTCCATCTCCATCTCCATCTCTCTTCCTCTCTCTTACCTTCTTCCTTCATCCCGTCCAACCTCCATTCCACAATGTCGTTCGCAAACCCCCCCGCAAAACGTCGCCGTCACGACGCGGCCTCCTCGACCCTCTCCAAGCCATTCAAATCGCCTCTCCGCCAGCGCCCGCCCCAATCACCAGAACAACCATCCCCACCATCAACCACGACGACCAATCCAAACACCAAGGACGAACCGAAGCCAAACCCCCAAGAGACCTTCAATCAACCAGACACGCCCCCGCCGCAGCATCCCCAGAATCCGGCAGCGGCAGCGGCGCCAACACCACCCCCATCAACGACCCCTAAGCCCAGACCCAACCCCAAGACCAAGGCCAGGGCGAATGTCCAACCAACAGACCCAACCCACCACGCCCTTCAAACCCAGCACCGGACCCTCCAAGCCCGCCTCGCGGCCCTCCGCTCGGACCTCGACACCGCAGCCCAGGCCCAGCGCATCGAGGCGTCGGCAAAAGCGTCCGAGCTGCAGACGCTCGTTGCTAAGTGGAGGGCTGTTGCGCAGGACGCGGCGGAGGAGGTCTTTGTTGGTGCTAGCGAGAGGGTCGGCCGTATGGGTGGGATGGAGGGGTATAAGGAGCGGGTCAGGGAGAGTAAGGCGGCGGCGGCGCGGTGGGATGAGGAGGAGAGGAGTGTAGAGGATGAGGGGGAGAGAGAGGAGGTTAAGAAGGAGGAGGAAGAGAAGGAGAAGGAGAACGAGGGAGAGGACGAGGTAGGTTCTTCTTTCTTCGTCTGCTTGGCTATTGTTGGCGTACTGACTCGGCAGGAATTTACCATGGAGTTCATGCTGAAGACGCTGAATATCGATCCCAAGACCATCGGATATGATTGTGCTGGGCAGAGGTGGGTGAAATAGGTTGATGGCTGGTCTATCTCTGTTTTGTTTGAGTGCTGTATACCCCCCATGTCTGTCAATTGCTCGGGCGTTGTTATCTAAATGCATCCAGACTGCCAACTAATCAACCCTGAATATGTTTGCTAAAAATCCCCCCGATCTCCCTGGCGCTCTTCTTCGGAATCCGCTTCTGACCATTCTCATAGTCGACATACGCCACCCCGAACCGGGTCTCATAGCCCTCTGCCCACTCGAAGTTGTCCATCAGACTCCACGCCATGTATCCGCGCACATTGACCCCGTCCAGGGTATACGCATCCGCCATGGCAGCGACATAGTCGCTAAAGTACCGCACGCGGAATTCGTCGTTCAGCAACTCGTCCAGTGGGAGGTCATTCTCGTCCTTGACGCTGGTCCCGTTCTCCGTGACGATGATCTTGGGCCGTCCATAGCGATCGCTGAGCCACTTGAGGAGCCTCCGGAACCCCAAAGCGTTGGGCCGCAACCACGGCGACTGCGTGATGGGCCCGATGCTCTCCCCTGCCTTGTTCTCCATCAAGAGCTCCAGGTTGCCCGCGGTGTCGTTCGCGTCCGGCGGCGTCGTGTTGGCCCGGATGTAGTTCGCGCAGTAGTGATTCATGCCGTAGAAGTCGTTGCTGCCGTGCACCATGGCGATCTCCTCGGGAGTGAACGCCGGGAGCCGCGACCCGAGCTGCTTTACCATGCTGTCTGGGTATTTGCCGTGGTAGATTGGATCGGCGAACCACGAGATGGCGAATTCGATCTTGCGGTCGCATGCTTCGACGTCGGCGGGGTTGCTGGGGTCCCAGGGTTCGGCCCAGTCGCCTGATCATATCAGCATTCCCTGCTCAGACCAACACATAGGCAGGCATACCGTTCAAGGTAATCCCAATCTCGCCCCCATCCCTTGTCTTAAACTCGTCCCTATAAATCTTCACCGAAGCTCCATGCGCGACTATACAACTATGTCCCACAATCCATGGCTCCGTCGAGCCATCACCGACTGGATTCCTGCTCCGATCGCTTGTGTGTCCCGGCGCAAACTGGCCGACGTTGTACCCCAGCACGCTGCTGCACCAAGGCTCGTTAAATGTAATCCAGTGCTTGACTCTGGACCCAAACGCATTGAACACGATCCGCGCGTAGTTGGCGAAGTCGGCAACGAACTCGTCCTTGTTTAGGAAGCCGCCGTACCGCTTCTCCAGCTCGAGCGGCAGGTCCCAATGGAAAAGCGTGACCAGCGGCGTGATGCCCGCGGCGTGCAGGTCATCCACGAACTGGATGTAGTGCTGGAGGCCTTTTTCGTTGACAGGGTCATTGCGGCCGCCGAGGGGAATGATGCGGGACCTGCGTCGTCAGCGTCACATGATTGGTAGAGCAAGAGCAAACATACCATGAGAGCGAGAACCGGTACGCCTGTGCCCCGCACTCCTTCAGCAGCGCGATGTCCTGATGCGTGCGGTTGTACGAGTCGCAGGCGACGTCGCCGTTGCTGCCGTCGGCGATTTTGCCGGGGGTCCTGCAGAACTCGTCCCAGATGGTTGGGCCGCGGCCGTCTTGATTGACGCCGCCCTCGATTTGATAACTGGATGCTTATCAATACGTATGTTCCGGAAGCAGGTTAAAGGCAGCTAGCTCACCTTGCGGTTGCAAAGCCCCAGAGGAAATCCGGAGGCAGAGTCGATGTGGTGGCCATGCTGCTTGGCTGGCTTTGGGTCAATGATAGACAGTTCTCAAGAGGAAAGGGTTATGGATGTGGACCAGGTCGAGGAAGGTGCTTTATAGCTTTACCAACTTGGCCCTGTCATAAGAGAGTGGGGAGCGAGAGGGTAAGTGGCTAAAGTCCGTGAGAGAAGGCCAAATATCCGTTCCTGATCGGGGTAGACCGAAGCGGCTGCACGGGCCGCGATCCGTGGGGGTAAACTGATGTCGAAGATTGATATTGATGCCGAGGAACACCACCCATGCCATGTATGCACGCGAATCCCAATCCATGCAGACCCATTCATGAAATCTCCATTCCATCGCCTTCTTCGTCCAGCTCGTCCAAGTCATCCGCTACAGCACTGCCGACCGTTAGGCGATTCCGCCTTGGTTCTCGCTGCAGCCCATACCCGTCAGTCCCCAACACTCCAGCCATCTCTAGGTCAGGCCCAGCAACCACCCGACCCTCCATGTCAACCACTTCACACAGCTCGATCAGGCTCTGTCGGCTCAGAGACTTGAACCCGTCCGTCCGCACTACGCGCCCCCAGTGCGTCAGACAGAACTGCGCTGCACGACGCATCAGCCATTCTTCATTGGTTCTCCCGGCTCGTTCCCACACGATGGCTGCGTTCTCCACATCAAGCTCGCGACTCAGTCGATTCACACATAGTAGACGCAGCTTGGGCATGTCGTACAGATTCGCCATTACCAGCATACCCGCCACGTCAATGACATCGGAGCAATATTCCGGATTTCCGGCAATGCTGTCTGTGTAAAGGTAGTAGAGAAACGCTCGAACCACCGAGTATGGCTCGGGGATGTGCATCTTCTTCGTGTGATACTCCGCCATTTGCGCCGAATACAGCCGCTTGAAGTGTGGCCATCTCAGCTGTAGGATGATTCGGTGGACATGGATGGGGGGGGAAGTAGTCGCATTTGACGGAAGAAACGATGGCTGGGTCTGAGGTGAAAATGACACCTCTGTCGATTCTTCTACATCCTCGCTCTCATGTCGATTTGCAGTGACAATGAAATCAGCCTCGCTACCAGATTCAGGCGGCCTATCAAAGACCGCAGAAAGATCGGCACCCAGCCCAGAGACAGGCGACATTCCTGACTGTCCACAACCAAGCATCTTGCTTTGATCGGGCATGCTAGCCGCCAGATCGTCGCCCAACAATCCATACTTCTCCAGGTCGATGCAAAGTACTTCGCCCATATGATTCTCATCTCCCGATCCTGGGGTGTTTCCGACGTCGAGATTCCGTCCCAGCAGCCAGGCCTTCGTGCCACTTGCATTGATCGTACAGTAATGCCATCGATAGCCCGGCTTGAATATCTCCTGTCCGTCCGCCAGTCTATGCCAGCGCAGAGTGTCTAGCTGCAGCGACGACACGTTGCATTCATAATTTCGGACCGTCTCGGATGGAGTGATCAGGTCGAGCAAGACACCGGACGCATAAGCCTGGAAGTGAGTCCCTGAGAAGAGAGCGGGCACATGAGGCCCCGATTGGAATCGTAGGCAAGAAATCGAGCCCGGAGCAACCGGCTTTCGTCGACTGAGATTACGAACCTGGACACTTCCAGAATTTGCGGCGTAGCTATCGGACCGTCTTGGTAGTTGCTGTGGCGAACTGAATACAGCGCCTGGTCTATGAGCCATCCTGTTGATTGACCCAGGGGGGTCGACGGTACCTTGTGACGTTGTAATCCCAAAAGATGGAGCGCCTTTCAGGTCAAGCCACCATATATCAGTCGTGCGCTCCATATCCGGTCCGAGTCCGCCGAATATCCAGAGTCGCCCACCCCACACCCAAGCAGTATGGTCGAAGCGGGCCGTGAAGCTCCAAGTTCGAGACCAGGTCCAAGTCTTCAGGTCCAGGTACGACAGGTCGTCGAGGATGACATTGCTCTCTCCAGTAACACCGCCAACGACAAAAAGCTTGTCCTCGTAGATAACAGCCGCATGGCGGGCCCTGCCCCGTGGAATCGGTCCGCGAAGGTCTGGCTGAGTCCAAGTGGCTGTGGGGATATCGAGGATGACAACGTCGGAGAGGTATTCACGATGCTCATTCTCGCCTCCAAACACGACCAATTTATCTCCTTGATACAGCGTCGCAGTATGGCCTAGAAGCAAGGAGAAACCGATTAGCCTGAATTGGAAATGAGCCAAAACTGGACACTGTGGGTTGAACAACCCATGCGGACACCCGGGATATCGCCATAATTATCCACCAGTTCCCACACCAAAGAGTTCAAATCCAGCTTGAGAACATGGTTGTACACTGCGGAAGGATCAGTATGAGATAGTCTCAGAGCAATTGGCAGAGTCAAGAGCTACGGACCCTCATCGGTGAATTGATCAAACCCTCCAAACGCGTAGATCTGGTCGTTTCCGTAATACGTCACCGAGGCATTGACCAGGCACGCAGGGACGTGACCCTGGGCTCTCTTGGTGCTCGGCCGGTATTCCACGCTCGCACGGCGGCCGACGGTCGGGGTCGTAGGCATGAGGTATGAGTAGTTATGGGCGGGAGGGGAAGCCATCGGATTTGAGGCCCTGGAAGATCCGGTCCAAGACGGTGGGTCCTCGTGGAACTGGATGCCAGAGGCGCTACTGATATTATTAGACGAGGGCTCCCGCGCCATCTGGATCCCAGGGACGATCAAGAAGAGACACCACAGAGGGGGGAAGAAGTCGAGGATGATGGAACTGTCACATATCTTGGGACAGGCAGGACGGATGGGAGAGATGGTTGCTGCCGAAGAGGACGACAAAGAGAAGAAAAGAAAGAGGAAAGAGAGCCGCATGTCATGTGCAAGGCTAACCACATCGGGCCTAGCGCACCCGTGCCTCGGGTAACCAGTCGTTGCCCCGGAGAAGCATTTCTATACGCATTATTTATACCTTCCTCCCTCCTTCTTCCCTCTCTCTCTCCTCCTCATCCCCTCTCTACTTCTCTTCTTTCTGCCTCCTATACCCCAAAATCCTCTAATCCTAATCCCTGACCTACTCAATTGCATGCTGCAATGGCTACTCCTTCCGTGTCCACCCCGGTGAAGTCTCACCATGGGCTCTTCTCGACCAAGACCGCTGGCGGTCGTATGCCTCTGACCCCCTCGCCTCGCACCAGAGCAACCAGCGGCTCAAATGTCTCCAACCATTCCTCTCCCTTCACCCCTCCTCGCCAGTCTTCTGAGATGGGGAGGGACAACGGCCGCTCGGTCTACGGCGGCAACCTCTCGTCGTACTTTGCCAAATCCGTTTCAAGGACTTCTCGCCAATACCGCGATTCTCCCAAGTCCAACATCGCAAAGAGCCGCAAGTCTCCCAAGCATTTGGAGTTGGGCGTCTCGGACTGGACCTTGAGTGGCACCGGTCCCGCACCGACGCAGTCGCCTTCTAGGGAAAAGGTGCGGAAGGACATCAACACTCGTCCAAGGTCCGGGAAGAATACGGTCCGCATTTCCCACAATGCTGGCGATAGGTTCATTCCCAATCGCACGGCAAGCGAGGGATTGGCCACGGCAGGCGCCGCAAAGCCGGAGGAGAACCAACGGCCTAAAACCAGTGGCAGCGAGGGTTCAAACGTTCTCGCAAGCGCCGCCAGCGCGTTTGACATTGGTGGCCGTGGATCCGACGACGATATCACCGCAGCGCTGGAGAACCTTGGGTTGGAGGACAATGAATCTTCGAGCTCGCAGTCGCGACCAGCACCCGACGCCGCTGCTTATGAATCCTCGCTGGCCAACGCTTGTGGAGTTAACCTAAACACCCGCATCCTTGCTTTCAAACCTCCGCCTCCAGAGTCATCGAAGCCTATTGACCTGCGAGCCCAGTACAACCGTCCGCTGAAGCCATCCAAGTCGCAGTCAGCTCAATTCCGCAGAAGAGTTCAAACTGCTCCGGAGCGTGTCCTGGATGCTCCTGGCCTGCTCGATGACTACTACCTCAACCTCCTGGACTGGAGCTCTGGGAACCAGGTTGCAATTGGTCTGGAGCGCAATGTCTATGTGTGGTCTGCGGACTCAGGATCGGTCAGCTCTCTGCTGGAGACACCCCCTGATACCTACGTCAGCAGTGTTAAGTGGAGCGGCGACGGGGCATATGTCGGCGTTGGGCTCGGCACTGGTGAAGTGCAAATCTGGGACGTTGAGGAAGGCACCAAGCTCCGAAGCATGTTTGGCCATGACTCTCGTGTGGGTGCCATGGGTTGGTCGAAGCATACGCTGTCCACCGGAGCCCGTAGCGGTCTCGTATTTAACCATGACGTGCGCATTGCCCAGCACAAGGTCGCCGAGCTCGCGTCTCATACTTCCGAGGTGTGTGGTCTTGAGTGGAGGCCCGACGGTGCTCAGCTCGCTACTGGTGGCAACGACAACCTGGTCAACATCTGGGACGCTCGCTCCCTCAGCGCCCCCAAGTTCACGAAAACCAACCACCGCGCGGCAGTCAAGGCTCTCAGCTGGTGCCCATGGCAAATGAATTTGCTCGCTACCGGCGGCGGCTCATACGACCGCAACATCCATTTCTGGAACACCACTACCGGTGCCCGGACCAACAGCATCGACACTGGTTCCCAGGTCACCAGCCTGAGATGGAGCAACCACTACCGGGAGATTGTCAGCTCCAGCGGCTTCCCGGACAACTCACTGAGCATCTGGAGCTATCCGACTCTCGTTCGCAATGTCGAGATTCCCGCTCATGAGACCCGTGTCCTGCACAGCAGCCTGAGCCCCGATGGCCAGCTCCTCGCTACTGCTGCCGCCGACGAGAGCTTGAAGTTCTGGAAGGTCTTTGAACGCAAGCCGGGCACGACCGCTTCGGCCTCCAGGGAAGGTGGTGTTGGCAGGAAGGGGCATATGTCCAAGTCGATGACCATCCGGTAATGGCTCTTGTCTTCGTATAGTCGTTGTTTGCCCTGTTGTCGTTAAAGGCAGGCTCGGTTGGCGTTTGCGAGCATATTGGACTTGTTTTGTCGTTTTGGAAATGTTCAGCAGGAGTATTGGGCCTTTATAATTAACTATTCGGCAGTAGCTTCTTGCATAGACTGTGTGTACTGTTCCAAGATCAATCTGATACTGCATTGGCTGTAGAGAGGGGTGCTGAGTCAGCGGCGGGTGAACGATGATTTCGCCCGGGGAACCGCGACTTGACCTCAACCACTCTCTCCCGCCTCTTATCGACCCTCCCTTCCTCGCTCTTACGCTTGTCGCATGGCCCCAAGCCCGTCGTTGTTCTATACAGCAGTCCGTTGACGTCCTTGCCCGAGGTACTGTGCTGGTGGTTGCTTCAGGATTTGGCCCTTGAGCTTGCTGTCGCATCAGCCCGTGGCAACCCGAGTGCTTGCGACGGAGAACCTTCACTGGTGATAAGATTATTTCTTTGTTAGGCTTTCGACAACTCTACGTTCACCTCCGTCGCACCTATCCCGGAAACCATGTCGAACCAGCTGGTGGTGAGTGTGCCTCCTTCAGCCTTGTCTTATCCGGGGTCTCCAGAGAGCGCCTCAATCCATCTTGGCCCCGTCCTCCACTTATACATCTGATCCAAATCGAAAATCATCCTCTTCGGGAACCGTATCTGACACCAGCGACCAAACAGGGCTCCATCTTCGACCGAGTCATTCAAGATGTCTGCGATTCCTCACAAGTCGACTTCGAGGAAAGCGGGGTGGATCAACAGACGCTGCTGGACCTGCGTATGGTGAGTGCAAGAGATCTCGCCTTTTTTTCTTTTTCTGTTTGGGTGACGGGGGCTGGGCCGTGATGCCTCTTGTTGCCGAGGAGCGATGGGCTGGACGGAGCGGGGGAGTCTTCCGCCTTTATGCCTCTGACTCTTACTTTCGCCGTTTTTACCCGCTTTTAGCTGCGCTTAGCTCGGCCAATCCTTCCCCGTTTCTCTTGTTTCATTTATGCAACCTTGTCGGTATGTTCTTTTGCTAATTTATTTTGCAGAGCTGGCAGAAGAAACTCACTTCGCTCGGTGTCGCCAGTTTTCCTTGGGATCCTGCCCCTCCACAGCAATCCTCTCCTCAGTCATCCCAGAATCAAATCCTGCCTCCTACAAGTACCGTGCCGTCTAACGCTCCCCGCCCGAATCCCTCCGCTCAGACACACCATGTTTCACAGTCTCTCCCCCAGTCGCTTCCCGCTACTGCAGCGCCGTTGCACGCTCCTGTTCCCCCGCTTAATGCTATGGATCAGCCCCCGCGCATCAAGACCGAGCCAGGTATCAATGGTCAACCAGGAATGCCCCCAATGAATACCGTGATGCCTGCGAACTCGTCAAATCCGCAGTCGGCGCGAGAGCGCGCTGCCAGCGCGCTGCATCAAAGATACGGCGCAGCAGCGGCCAACTCCGTTAGCCAGCTTCAAGCGCAGTCCCATCCAGCCATGGGTATTCCAGGTCACCCACGTCCCCAGAACCCGCAAGCTCCGAATGGACAGGGTCCAACCGTGAAGACCGAGCCGGGTTACCCTTCTATGTCTTCGCTCGGTAATACCCAGACGGATGGTGCAGGCGACGCACTGTCAGAATGGAAGGCTGAAGTTGCGCGGAGGCGAGAGGCGGCTGCCAGAGGCCAGGGTGAAGATGGCGAAGACTCCAGACTTCTCCGTGACCACTTAAAGCAACGGATGCTTCAGTTGGAGGGTGGTGGTCTTCTGCTTCCTTTGGAGGAACACCAGTATCCGTCCAGGAATATCGGTTTTCTTGATGAGCACGCTGTTTCACCTGGGTCTCCCGGGGCATCTTCACCGCGCATGATGCCACGATCTCAGTACGATGGACCGGGCGGCGATGACGAGAAAGAGGAAGATGACGAGGATGCCATCAACTCGGATCTTGATGACCCGGAAGACCTTGCAAGCGAGGACAACGAAGGAGAAGATGCGATGGGACAAGTCATGCTCTGCACATACGACAAGGTCCAGAGAGTGAAGAACAAGTGGAAGTGCACCTTGAAAGACGGAATTCTAACCTCCGGCGGGAAAGAGTAAGTGTCCTGGACCCCTTCTCATCAAGCTCCACTAATTTCCGCAGATATGTCTTCCACAAGGGCCAGGGCGAGTTCGAATGGTAGACTGCCAGCCAAGCCGATCCGCGTTACTCGTTTTCGCTTCGTCTCTTATCTGTAAAGTCTTTACTTTTTTGCCAGCTCTTCTCTAATCTCGCTGGTATCTTGCATTCTTCACGAGGAAAGAAAACCCAAGTTGGCCATGCTGCTGTTATTCTGGATGGTTGGTGAGGATCCGGCGGTTCTGTCTCTCTCATACCTGGACTCTTCGCAAGTTACTTTGATGCTTTGTTCACTCGGCGCTTACGTGGGACGACTTGCTGCTTCTATATTGTTTCTTGTACTAGAGCACCTATTTATCAAATCTGAATGAAATTGGGCGGTATTGTATTCCCCTAGCGTCAATAGTCTACCTGCCAGGTTTACCTACCTACACAACTGGAGGCTGAACCAGAAAGAGCCGGAATTCGGCATAGCAATGGAATTGTATCTCAACTTTTCTTTTCCTTGTAGCCCAGAAGCCAGAAAGACAGACAGAATTGGAAAAACCAAACACAGTTCGATAATGGGAATCAAGGTGGAAATCGAAAGCGAAATCTATCAAAAAACAAACCTGGTCCCGACAGAAGCAAAAAATACCGTAAAAAGAGAAAAACAAGACAGTACCAATAGCAATAGGTGAGAAGAAAAGAAAGAAAAATCCTGCCTTGCCCTGTTCTGCCCACCTGCTTTGCTCTGGCAGTACCAATCGACATTCTTACCTATCTACAGACACTGACGCCAGAGCTCCGGCGTCTTTCTTGCTGATATTTCCTCAATGGCAAGGGCAGCGCATCTTGACGGTGTTAAAAAAAAACCGTTTATCAGTAGAAACGAAAAGTTGAACCAGTCTCGCAAGGATAAAAACGTAAACGGCGAAGCGAAGAGCATCCCTTCCCAGGTGCTGTATGTCGAGCCTTTTATCGGGATCATAGATCCTCAGTCGTCCTTCGGATATCAACTTATTATCGGACGACGAGCCAGGAAACGGAAGTAGGCACCGAATATGATATGACTGCAAATAGCCAACCCAACTGAACTCCAAGTCACCAAAACCAGTCATTAAATCGTGTGTATAACGACGAGGCCGTAACGGGAATAAAGCGTCGTTCTAGGAAACAGCTTATAGCAGGCCCTCTTCGCCAATGCCAGGGAGGCCAGCTCCAGCGACGTTGATGTTCTGGCCTTGCATGACTCCGCCACCCAGGGTCAGGTTGCGTCCGGCCGCAAGCTGGAAATCGGGATTGCATGGTGGAGAATGCGACTTGTGATACTTGAGGCCATTCAGGTTCTTGTAGCGTTTGCCACAAACTTCGCACCTGTATGGTTTCTCCTTCTCCATTCCGAGGGTTCCAGGGTACGGAGCGGACGTCTCGGGGTTGACAATCGAGAAGGTACCATCGGCATTGTCGTGTAATTGCTGGTTGTTGTGACCATGCTAAGAAAAGTTATTAGCTATAAACACGATCATAGGCAGAACCACCGCGACACTTACTGCTTTGTGATATTTCAAACCATTCTGGTTCTTGTACGCCTTCTCGCAGCCAATCACCGGGCACCGGAACGGCTTGGGTTCCTCGTTGGGGAGCAAGACAGTGGTGTCAGGAACGCCCGCAAGCAGTTGCTGCTCCCGTATACGTCGAGCAATGTCACTGTCGGGCCCATACTGAGCGCCGCTGAGCTTAAAATGAGCGTTGGGGTTGTTGAGTCCTCCACTGGGGCTGAAAAGCCGCTTCGCCGGCTCATCGATACACAGATCCACCATGTCGTTGTTACCGGGGAACCTGGGAAGCTGCGACTGGCCATGCATCATAGGGTTGTTTTGCACCGAGAGGTCTCCGAAGGGGCCAGCCACGCCCTCATCTAGCTCTGCCGGAGTTCCCGGGCCAGACGAGTCAGGTGTATTTCGGAACTGCGAGTTTTGGAGAGGATTCGACATAAGAGTGGGCGTATTGACGGAAGATACGGTAGGGTTATTTTGCAAGGAGAGAGGGCGCGCAGAAGCCACTGGCGTGCCGGGCTGCGACTCCTTAAAGCCTTGCTGGCTCGAAAGCATCGACGGGTTCAAGTGCGGGACTCTCTGGTTGGAGTTATTGAAGCCACCCTGGTTATTATCCCGTTGCGGCGAAAACATATGCGACGATGATGCATCGTTGTCTCCCATAGGTTCGTCCAGCTCCATATCATCGATGGTATCCAGATCTAAGTGCTGCTGAGGCGGCTGGTTTTGGCTCAGCTTCCGCTGCATGTCGAGGGTCTTCTCCGGCGGTAATCCATGGCTTTGGCTGCTCTGTTGCTGGCTCTGTTGATGGGCAATCGCTGCTGCAGCCAAAGCAGCCCGCTGGTCTTGACTCGGGCGGTGGCCCTGTTGCGACGATTTGGTAGCATGTGCTTCTTCGTAGTGTTGTAGGAGATCGTGGAGGGTCGGAAGCGTCACACCACAACAGGAGAAGTCGCGCATGAAATTTGCCTCCAACTTTGGCAGGTAGGAGGAGGAATGGAACGACGGTGACTGGAAGGTAAATGGTGATGTGCCTGTCATAATAATACTACTCGTTCGTCAGCACACAATCATCCCGGGTCATATGCCCTCATTGAAGGCAGTGTTCGCTAAAGGCAAAACAATAATGGTCACTCACTCATCACGAATCCAGCTGCCGACGGACACGCCACCCCAGCTCATTCCACCAACTAAGCTTCCAGCAAGAGATTCACGCCGGGGTCTGTCACGGCTTGCCCCTGATACTGAGATCGGTTTCGTGCCGCCTCCCCACTGCGCCGTTGCGGCACTGATGGATTCCTTGCGGGGAGGAGGCGCCTTGAACACGCTGATCCCAACGCCGTTGGCATGAGATATGCTGCTTGTGCGTTCTGATTTCCCGGCATTCTGCAAGGCAGAGGTCAAGTTCGACGCCTGCTGCCCTGGCGGCGAGACGGATGACTGACGGGTGGCGATGTCGATTGGAGCGGCCGAGCCGGTCATTTTGGAAGATGAAGGAGACGGGGCGAAAAGAGGGAAATCGGGATCGGGATGAATGTGGGATTGTAGAGATTGGTGATCAAAGTACGATGAACGGGAGGAGTCTACCTCGTCAAAATTCCGAGGCCACAGGTCGCGGTCCGTTTCCCTAATAGCCGGTCTGCGCGAAGGCACGCCGAAACCGATAGGAGTGGTCACGGGGGTCGAGTCCCGAGTAGAGACGGGATCGCGATCAGCAGTAGTGGACGAAGAGAAGTGAAGAGGAGGAGGACTGGGAGCTTCTGGCGGCTCGAACTGGAACATGAAGGAGTCGACGTCGGCTTGGGCGGGATCACGCTGGAGACCACCCTCGGATAGAGGCCCGCTTGGGTTACTGGGCCCTGCGGAACCGCGACGTATTCGGCAGTATGGACGACAGAGAGTCCCAACAACGGGTCAGACAAGCAGAGAATACACGAGAACGAGAGAAATCGAGTCTATTGCACGACAACACTTTTATAAGGATAACACGGAGGACGAGGAGAGATGGGACTGGACGGAGGAGGAAGGGAAGGGGGATAGCGGAGAGTGAGGCAATACGGTATGTATCGTAATGGTAATACGCAGATTACTAGTGGTCATGCAGTTAGACACTCCAAGCAGCTTGGGGGTTTTCAGATGTCACTTATCACTAGTCATCTCGAACATCCAGAATATCCAGTCGGTGTAAATTTTTGAGAAAAGCAGTGGCATAGCCCTCCCATAATAGAAAGGGAACTTAATATGTCGATATCGTTGTACGTACTTGGGTAACATACAGTACCATCATTACGCCCTTATGAGACTAGTGACGCATCGATTCAGCGCATGTCGACACCCTAACTATCCCACGTGGTCGTCGTCTGCTTCTGACTCCTCGACGACGACGACGTCAAGGAGTATGTGTATGCTATGAGCATCATGACTCCGCCTAGGAGATGTCATAACGTCTTACAAGTCACAGCACTGCCGTGCGCGTCAACCATGGTTCGCCGCGGCGCTACTACGCAGTAGTCTAACGAGTCCCTTGGGCGTCAAATGGCATCCCCACTTCGATCCAAAATTCGGTGTGATGGCCCTTGGGCTTGCCTGCTTGCAGAAGAACTACGTGCTTACTCTTAAATGTATCCTAGGTTTATTCGAATCCGGGGAATGATCCAGGTTGAACTCGGCTACGTATACAAATCCTCTGATACGTTACCTAGCTTACATCATTTCTCGTAGGATTCCCCCTTTCGGTTCCCGCGCTTAGATTGGTAGGCGTGTGTGCGCAGAACGAGCTGCCTTGGCTCGCTTGGTACGTTTTGCATGATACATATAACAATCTCCATATCAGCCTATCTGATCACAGATCTCCCGGTTCCTTGGGATAAACTTCAAGACCAGCGCCCCTCCACGCCTGTACTGAAACGTAGCGGTCTTGGCTTCGGCCTAGAATCACAGTCGAATCACCCACAGGCTGATCGCTGACCGCCGGTCGACAAATTTGGGATAGACGAGCGTAAATCAATGCGGGAGGAGGCCAGGTGTCCATTGTTACTGGCAGAAGGAAGGAAATAATGCCACATGGAAGGTGGGATTGAACGGCGACTACGGCGGCAATTCGGCCCACTTGATTACCCCCAGCAGATTCCATTCGATTGGGCTGACCCACGACTCCAACAATATAATTACAACCCGTGTTTCGAAACACACTGAGGCTGAGTCTCGAGTCTGTGCGAATCCGCAGTTGTCCCCGAAGGTCTGTGTTGCGTTCAGAAATACCGAGATCGCGGTATCACTTGCGCTAAAATAAATCCCGACTGCCGCCTCTGCCGGATCCGGCGACTTTAGTTTGGATGTCTGCGGTGCTATACATACGCCGCATCTCGAGTTCATTATATTAGTATACAGGGTACAGGGCTCCACCGAGACTTTGACGTAATGGGCACGCGCTAATCTACTCTATACAGTGCTGCAGGAGCGCGGAGGATGCTTAGCTGCGAGAACAAAGCGACGCATGTTGATCATAGCGCATTGTTTCTAGGTAAGATTGAGTTTATGTGTCGATGACGTTTATTAGGTTTGACCTTTTGATATCTGATCCCCCTCTCTGTTCAGCCCTCTCAGGCGCTTCCAGATACCAGTCCCCACAGATACAGGGGCTTCCTCCGTATGTACATGTGTCTGCGGGCATACCTCTGTATGGTAACAAGACGTATCGTCGAATGGAACCCAGGTGGATTCTCCCCCCAGCGCTCAGCCTGTGGCGGCACTCCTCGGCCTCGGCCTTGTTTCTAGAAATCTGAACAAGGTTTATCCTCGGCGGACTCCATGCTTGGCACCTCCAACTCCTCGGATCTGCTGACTGATCCGGGCGTAACGTTTCTGGTATCGGCGGTACGTATTTTACAGTATGTATTCCACAACCGGCCCCGGCGCACCGGGTAACCCTGACGAGTCCCCGGTTACGCGTGCACCGCCATACTTTCTACGCCACAGTTGATGTGCAAACCATGCAAACTGATCTGCGCCACTAAACAATTTTTGGCTGCATCGTCACGCCCGGCGGTACTTGACACCCAAAGCAGTCGAGCCACACGCGAACTGTTCTCGGCGAGGATGGAACCCCCGGCAGATCAGACTCAGCCCTCAGTGGCGAACGTCCCCTCGTCAAATGGAGATGCGACTGCTCCCAAGCACACCATCTCGAGCGATGCGCCAGCTGCGGAGGGCTCCGAAGAGCCTCCTGCTAAGAAGACGAAGGTCGATGAGTGTTCTGAGGCCACTGGACAGTCTGGTGATGATGTCCCCAAGCGGAAAAAGGGGGAAGCGCCCATCAAGCCAGAGTACGAACTCCTCAACTAGCTATTAACCGCACACATACTAATGCATCTCCTAGGTACATTGTTACCTTGACAACGAGAAATCAGCCTGCCACTGAGCCTCAAGATGATGCCGCCGAGGCCGCCCGCCATGAAGAGCGCGAGAATGAAAAGAAAGACGGGAAGAAGAAAAAGGAGAAGGGTCAAAACAAGGCTCGCAAGTTTGGAAAGTCCGAAGATGAGAGGGGCCTCTGTGGAACAAGAGCGTTCCGTTCCGAGTTCTCCCCCGCAGACTGCAAATTCGGCGCTGGGTGCAAGTTCGAACATGACCTTCGCACTTATCTGAAGGATCACAAGCGGGATGACCTGACGACATTTAACAACCTATGTCCGGTCTATGAGTCGAAGGGTAAATGCTACATGGGATGGAGATGTCGCTTTGTCGGCTCGCACATGACAGAGCGCGAGACGGAAGATGGAAGGAAGGAATTGGTGTTAATCGAGGACGAAGAGCGCAGGAAGGCGGCCAAACCGCTCGTTCCGTATGCGGCAGAAGACGGCATCGTCAATGCAGTCTCAACAGATGATAAAATGTCGCTCGCGAGAAGGAAGACTACGACCCCTCTGGCTGATCAATATTCAAAGTGGCTTGAGAAGACGGGCAAAGAGCTGGACAATATGCTTAGCGGCCGGCGCCAGGAAGGCGAAGGGCCCGCAGAGAAGGATGGCCAAGCTAAGGAGCAGAGGGAGGAAAATCGAGCCCAGTTCACGGAACCTCCTTTCCTGCCGTCGGAGAAGAGACGCATCTATTTCGGACCGGAGACGCCAGCGCTGTCGCCTTTGACAACACAGGGCAATCTTCCCTTCCGAAGACTCTGTACGGAGCTTGGTGCCCAGGCTACTTATTCCGAAATGGCCATGAGCATGCCATTGGTTCAAGGGTCGAAATCCGAATGGGCGTTGATAAAGGCGCATGAGTCAGAAATGGTCCCTCCAACAGTTGTACCAAAGGGCAATGTAGTCCAAAGTTACGACAACTCAAGAGACATGAGATTCGGTGCTCAAATTTCGGCGAGTAAACCTTGGCAGGCACTTAAGGCCACTGAAGTTCTAGGTAAATTTGCGCCGCATCTGCGCGTGATTGATCTGAACTGCGGTTGCCCTATAGACCTTGTTTTCCGCGAAGGTGCTGGCTCGGCTTTGCTTGATCATCCTTCTAAGCTAGAGAGGATCATCCGTGGCATGAATGCCGTGTCCGGGGAGATCCCCATTACTGCAAAGATCCGTCTGGGTACCAAGGACGGCGCGCCGAATGCGTTGAAGAATGTCGAGCGCCTCGTTCTTGGTGGTTACGGATCTACTGTGCTCGATGTTGGACCTCCTGGCGCAGCCGCTCTTACTCTCCACGGCCGCAGCAGGCAACAACGCTACACCAGGCAGGCCGATTGGGGATACATCGCCGAGTGTTCTGCTCTCATCAAAAGGCTAAACGAAAAGACAGACGCCGTGACGGACACCGTCCGAGAGCCGGATGAGCGCATGCTGCCGAATGGCGGAAGGGTCTATTTCATTGGGAACGGCGATTGCTACTCGCAGCAGGATTACAACAACCATATCGAGAATGCCGGTGTCGACTCTGTTATGGTGGCTCGTGGGGCGCTGATCAAGCCTGGATCTTCGAGGAGATCCAGACCGGCCAGTACCTTGACAAGTCTGCCTCGGAGCGATTGTCGCACTTAGAGAAGTTTGCCAGGTACGGCTTAGAGGCATGGGGCTCAGATGAGCATGGCGTTGGTACTACCAGACGCTTCTTGCTTGAGTGGCTGAACTTCACTCATCGCTATGTTCCCATCGGGTTGCTTGAATATCTTCCGCCGAACATCCAGGACCGTCCTCCGGTCTGGAGAGGCAGGAATGACCTGGAAACGCTCCTGGGCAGCGGAAATTACAAAGACTGGATTAAGATCACGTAAGTACCCCTGTGGCCACTCTGATGTTGCAATTCTGACGGTGACATTACAGGGAGATGTTCCTTGGCCCGGCTCACAAGGATTTCAAATTCGAGCCAAAGCACAAGTCCAATGCCTATGAAGCGGAGGGCTGAAATAACGCGGCAAGAAGAGCGCTTAGACAATGGACAGCTACTCAATGAAAACAGTTGCATATCATCCAAAACATGTGTCCCTCGGCGATTGGCTTGCAGGAGAGTGGAACGGCTCTAGCAAGGATAAGGGTGTATGTGCCGCACTGCTTTGGCCCTGGACAACCCAAGCCTATAAGCAGCCATTCACCTCTTTCAACTTGTTTCTGCCCAGCGCTCTTTCTCAAGTGCACACTTACTGCAGTGTTTTTATAGCTTCTATTTGCAGCTCGCTCAACTCGATCATTTTCCCCGCTGTCTTGTCTTGAAAGGAAGAAGACATCATGGCCGCCCCTGGCACTTTTGAAGCTAGATTTCAGGCGGTCGAATCGCAAGTCAACTACCAATTTTCCGATCGGTCGATTCTTGTTGAGGCTCTGTGTGCGGCTGGTTCTGTCCAATGGCCATCACCCTATTCATACGACAATAAGAGCTTGGCTCTTCTTGGAGATGCCGTCATGACGATGATTCTTAGACTGTATGGCCACGAGAAGCGCGCTTCACGAGGTGCCTAATCCGTTACTCCAGCCAATTATCGTTAGAGCCGTACTAACTGGCCCAAGAAACAATCAATACTGTGGTCAACAAAAGGGCGGGTAATTCCCACCTCTGTGACAGGGGCTTCCATCACGGACTCGATGAATACATCCAACGAAACCCGTCTCAAGGCCAATTCATCTCTGACAAACTCATGGCGAATACTGTGGAAGCTATCATCGGGGCGGTATATATCGACAGCGACCATGATAACTTCGCTGTTGCACGAGTCATGGAGACCTTGGGCTTGTTTTGGACTGCGGACTAGGTCTATTGGTCCTCGCTTTGTTAGCTCCCTCCTCGGTGATTTAGTTTGGCAACAATGCTATCCTGGTTGGCGGCGATGGATGTTCTGGGTGATTTGTCTGTTTCATCGAGTACTGTGTGTCTATTTTCGAGTCCCTATTGCCTCTGCTGCTTCGGCTAGTATGAAACGTAGTAAATCCAGAGTTTCGTAGGGCAAAGGCACGGTGTCACGTGTCGGATGACGTCTTCGGCAAGCCATAACCTGCAGAGACCACCTCGCTTTCCCTCCCTGCGTCTTTCCTCTTTGCTCCTGCTGCTTAAAAGGTCCTGTCTCCGAAGCTGGGTGTTCAAAGCAATCGAATTCTACTCTCTCGCTTCTCCTGATCACCTGATTCTCCACTTTGCGCGTTGCCCCGAGCGCCGAATCTAAGGTGCTGCCTCCAGAGCAAACCCATCCTGCTTCTCAGCAATCACTCCAGCTCCCATTCTAGGCACAATGACCTTGTACTACAGCCTGGTAAGTGCCATGGAATCATGTCTTCATACTCTCAACTCGGGCATACGCTGTAGCCTGTGGCAAGGGTTTGTTGACTGCCACTGGACGTTCGACTAACCCTCCTCCGACAGGTCTTTGCCCTCCTCGTGCTGGAGATGGTGGTCTTTATGGGCCTCATCATCCCGCTCCCCTTCACCTTTAAGCGGAAACTGTTTACCTTCATCTCCGAGAGTCCTATGGTAGCGAAGCTACAGTATGGATTGAAGGTCAGCCAATCCCCTCCGCTGCATCTTCCTTGCTAATCCATCCGGTAGATCACCTTCATCTTCATTCTGATTCTCTTCATCGACAGCGTCAACAGAGTTTACCGTGTGCAGCTCGAGCTGTCGTCGTTCAAGGAAGGATCGTAAGTCTGCCCTCATTCCCCCCCCAACCATCCTCGGTCTTCCAATGTGACAGTTCTGACGACGTGTCCCAACTATTCGCTAGCAGCAGAACTGCCGCCCTCGGTTCTGATCGCCTTGAGGTCCAAGCCCGGAAATTCTACGCCCAGCGCAACATGTATCTCTGCGGTTTCACGCTGTTCCTCTCCCTCATCCTCAACCGCACCTACATGATGATCCTGGAGGTTCTCCGACTCGAGGACAAGGTCAAGCATCTCGAGGGCCCCAAGAAGGCTGGCGGCAAGGACTCGGCCCGTCTTGCGGAAGCCGGCGAACCTGGCGAGATCGGCCGCTTGAAGAAGGAGCTTGCCGCCAAGGACCGTGATATTGAGACTCTCAAGAAGCAGTCGGAGGGATTGAGCCGCGAGTACCATAATTTGGGTGACCAGGTTTCTGGTAACTCGGGTGAGACTGAGAAGAAGGATCTGTAAAGGCCTTTCGTCTGGTCACTCTACAATACCCTGGGATGTTAGGCTCGGTGAGGAGCGGGACATTTGGTTCTGGAATTCATGGATATGCATGAGGATGACGTTTCGTTTTGTCCATTGAATCTCCTGCATGGAGGCGAGCTTGGTACGAGTCTTATGGTAGTTTACACGAGGAAGGCAATGCAAATGTGATTATGCGGCCGATCCAGGCGCTCGTATAGGAGATACAGCTAGTTGTTCACTGGCTGAGTAATTCCATGAACCGTCATTCCACATAGCAAGAGTCTATATACAAGTACTAGGCGTGAAACATCCACAAGATCAAATGAGGAATGTCCAGAAACTGGGAAAAACCAATTCCTCCTCGAAGATGCGGCGAACCTGGGCGAGAACAAACCGCTCGACCTTCCCAACATTTTTCAGAACCTGCTTCCCATCCTCTTTGCGGCCGATCTCGCTCTCAACCCGAATTTCCTGCAGTAAGCCTCCATGCCGTTTCTGCGGGGGCGACGCATCTCCACCGGACCGTGGGCGGCCATCATTACTCCCGCTGTCCTTTTCCTGCTGTTCCGACCCGATCAGGGCATCTGCATCCTCGGGTGAGAGGAAAGAGAAATGCACTCGCTTGCGGATGTACGCGACGACCGCGACTCCGTCGAAAGAAACACCCGTGACATTCAGCTTCAGCGGCAATCCCACGAAACTGGGCATCGGATAATCGAGGAGGATTTCCGCGGTCAGCGATAGCCGCACATCTCCCGCGTATTTTGCGTGGCACAGAACCTGGAAGTCCTCGGGCCTCCGCTCGCGCATGCGCGGCGGGAGATGTCCCATCGCAGAAGCGTCCAGGTGTCCCTCTTCTTCTTCTTCTTCGTGGGATAAGCCGTTGCTGTTGTTGGAGCCGCTGCCGCTGTGGGGTATTGAGGGGTGGAATGGGGGGGAGTTCGCAGTCGACGGACGTGAGACTGAGTTTGTGGTGTCAATGTCGGCTTCCTGGCGTTGTTGCTGCTGTTGCGTGAAATCGTGAGACGGGTCTTCCAGTCGAGCCCTGCTCTCGGTATCTGGCCAGCCATTCGCGAATGAAGTCCCGCCCGCGACCGCCGCGAGAGGCGTCTGTGTCCCTGAAAGACCGCCGAGGGACATGAGATGGTAGCCCAGAGTCGACGTCCCGCCCGGGATGCCGGGCGTGCCGGAGCGGGGGAGGTGCGAGCTCAGGTATTCTCCCAGCGGGGTCGGCGACCGGAGCACGGACTGGTGGTCGTCTCCATCGTGCCGATCGCGTAGCGGGTGGTTCATCGCCATTTCGTCTTTGAGGTCGGGACCGAACCGGTTACCGTGCTCGGAGCCGAACTCTTCGGAGATGTCGGAGTCTTCACCGTCGCCATCCTCCTCGTAAAAATCTGCAAATGGCTCGCAGAAGTCTTTGATCTCGAGGTCGGGCGGGATGGTGCCGAAGTCGAAGGAGTGGACTTGTACAGAGCGGATGAAGCGGGGGAGCGCTACCTGCTGGAATTTGTCATGGACAAAGGAGCGGATGCGCTCGGCCAGAGCTTCACCGTCCGGACCAGAGGTAGCTGTCCTCCAGTCGACGTCTATGGACATCACCGTGGGCTGGGGCGGGCATGATTGTTGAGGGGGGGGGAGCGGGAAGTGATGCGTCGAGGCTCTGATATCCGATTCTTGGCATGGATCACGTGCTCCCGGCCGAACTTCGCTTCTGCAAGCCCGATGCTTCTCTTTTCATCCTTCTCGTGTCCCTTTGTTTCAATAAAGCCATGGGTCTTTTGTCGCCAAATGATTTGTGGGTTTTATATATGTGATCAATTCAATTCCATTCAATTCCATTCTTCACTCCGGGGTAAGCTCGGTGCGGCGACGTCTCGGCTACGAAACGATGGCACAGCTCCAACTCGCCGGTCTCATTACCTATCCCAACCGGGAAAGCTCGACGTACTAAATTGTGATAGATCATTCGACTCGGTCAATCTGTCTTAACCACCTCCCGAATTACTACCCGACAATACAGTCATTCACATCAACTGTCAAATCAACCGTGGCCTCTAATGATTGACGGTCCCACGAATTGAAGGGACGAGGCTAGGAGCTGCTACTCGGCCCGTTCTTTGCGCCAAGTGAGCAGATCCCGCCGGCATCCGCATCCTTTTCCAGTGCACATAACCCGTTGGCGCAGAGGGAGAACTGGGCCTCGAGGATTCTACAAGTGACATATTTGTCACCTTCTTCTGATGCCGCGGATGTGAATACCACTGGATGGCCTATCCCACTCCGTACTATCTTAGTTGGCCATGATGGCCCGATGGGTGACGAGGCCAATCGTATCCCCTGGTTTTCCAACAAGGTGGATACAATTGGATGCCGAGCACATGTTTAATATCTCTACGGAGTAGTGCGGACTGAGTCAATCGCGCCGGTCTGTGCACTATCCGCAGCCCTGGTTGGCCCCGGCTACTAGCTCCATTCTGCGCCATCGAGCTGGCTCTGGGCCTCGTTGCTACACCATCGCCAGCCGACAATCAGCTGAATTGACCGTTCTGCGGCGCTAGTGTGTTCTTTGGTGTACTTTCCCCGACTTGACGCCATCCGTCTGTCATTCTCCTATCATGTAGGACCTATCCCTGCAGAATCCTTTAACGGGGAATTAATTACGAGTTGCAAGCGAGCCTTCATACCCTGCAGCGTGCAGGAATATCGAGTCTGACCCGGCCCCATGACGAAATCTGCGGTGTGGGATGATTGCCACTGTCTCGTTCTCAACTTTACCCTGTACACTGCGGCTACTCCGACACACTAACTTCACTTGCACAGACCTTGGCCTGTGCAGTGGTTCTATTGGGCACTTTCTTATTAATTCTACAAATGCCAGTCGCAAGAGCCAGTCTCACGAATAACAGGTTTGGGAAACTTGTGCTATGGAGATGTACAAGAAAAGAAGCTAATTAGGAGTCTTACCATCAGCGTCTAGCACGCCAATCTGTCGCTAAAGGCCGCAATGCAACATAGCCAAATGGCTTAACGAAACCGCCGATGGCTGATGAAGGCAGAAGCCGAGCTAGGGTCGCCCGGCAGGAATGCTCGCCAATTACGCGCATGAGAGGGTCGTCGCAACGCAAGCCTTTATGAAGTGACTTGTCATACGGCTTCGCCGGCTTGCATGGTCGCCTCAATCAGGCCAGTCAACTGATATACGCATATGCGAATGCTCCTAAAAGTTAAACTTACCTATCATCTGGCAAGGCCTATCGCCCGATCGCCGACAGCCCCTTGACCAGCTCGTGGGATTGGAAGAGACTCAACCGTCTTGCATTGATTTTCTTGCAGCGGATTGGGCATCTAGCAAGCCTCCAAGCTGTGACGGTGCGTAATCGTCCAACGGCTTTTCCGAAATTACTGCATTGCAGATCCTCGTCCAGCGTTTTGATCGCTTGGTATCCATTTACCAAGCCATACAGGTAACCGTGCGCTCATGGAGTGCCCTCATCCTTCTGTCCTGGGGATACTGGCTTTTACCCGGACCATTTAGCCCTTGGACGCGTGTGCAAGCGGCGGTTATCCTCAGGGCCTATCCTAATGGTTCGAGGTCTCGGAAAGACTAGGACGTACCCCGTATATTATTGGAAACATGAGGTGTTCGTGCCCCAACGCTAGGTCCACTACGGGGAAACTGGGATTATTCAAGGAAATGGGGCCGACTAAGAGCCGCGACATACCCAACAGATGCTTAGTGCCAGTCCTAGCCAGCTGCAGCAAGGCTAGACTGTTCCATTCCCGTGACATGGTCGTTGGGCAGGAAGATCCCTGTCTGGCACTCATCTCCCTTTCTCCTAGGATCCTGGCAGACTGCCAGTGACTTTCTTACTGAAGCTACGGAGTAGGGCTGGTAGACGAAATTGGATGGCGTCACTTCCAAGCTCAAAGGATGCGGGAAGGATCAATTGAATCGACGAAGTGGTTCTGCACTAGACGACGGAATGAAGACAGGACTAATAAGGCAGAATCAGGCAGGAGAGAACGGCAAGTCAGAAAAACACCGCAATGGAACAGACGAGGACACCCGAAATGCAACAGATGGAGAACGAGAAACCATAGTCGAAGAAGAACAACCAATATGGACAGACAGACAGGCATATTTCGCCGCTCTACTCCAGTAGGAATCAGGAAAAGGAAACGAATAGCAAACGTGGCCGTAGCATCCCAGCTGCTCCTCACTCAAAACACCGGGATGATGATGATGACGACGACGACGATGCCCTGCAAGTATGCAGGGATAGAATGCATAAACGCTTCTCGGATGGCCTCGCAGACAGACAGACGGACAGCTTCGGGGATCGTTCCGGGGAGTCGCAATATCAGGAATTCAAGCACAAATCCAAGCCTAGCTATCCAGTCAGTTAAGGCTCGCTCTCTGGATGCGAGGATTCGCGCATACTTTGCCCTCCGTTACTAGCTATGCTTCACGCATTTGGAACTTGATACATCCTGCACCTTCTCCTCCACGGTTTTGCAGATCTTGCCGGTGGCGGCTTTTTGCGGGCAGCCGGCGATGCCGATGTCGTCCCGGCAGCCGCAACCATATTGCTTATACCAGTGGATGCACATGTTGAGGTTGGAAAGGAGGGCGAGAGAGTAGGTGGTACGACGCGGATGACGGGCGCAGATACAGCAAAGTGCAGTGTTGAGCGAGGTAAGGACCCTAGCTTGGAAAAAAAGTGAGGATCGATGGGAGGTACTCTTCAAATTTGGGGGCCGGTCAAGGGGGTTTATATAACATTCCAGGCCCGATCCACGACGATGAAGAGTAATTGCGGACAGCTGTGCCGCAACGGCGCTGTATACCGATAACCAAAGAAAAAAATAAGGGGGGCGGAAATGAGTCGAGGAGGTCATTGGCACATTCAAAGCCGGATTTTCTTTCATTCACTCGCCTTCTTTTCTCACAAGGCACCACCACTGTTCATCGAGGGCCATTCTTGATGTTGGTGATCCATTCTACAGCACGCCAAATGAGCCCACTCCAACAGATGGGCAAAGCAACGGCCAAGGCTTACTTGCTCAAAGAGCTACAACAACACCAGACAGAGGCGAACGGTTATGCGGATCATCCTGGAGATTGGTGTCCGCCGAGATACTAAGTTTCACTGGGACAACTAGGGCCAATGGCGAACAGTGGGTACCAGGGCCGGCGGCGGGAGACGATCGAAACCGTTTCCCCAAGCTCCATTAGGCTCCTGCACAGTATTCTGGGGGATATTCTGAAATCGTCTTCAAGGTGTTGATGTGGTGTGGTCACGTATACCAAAGTGTCAGGGTGAGGTGGGGGGGGGGGGCCAAACCGAGCCGACAAATCAGTTTCCGGGCTTAGCCAACGGTGCTGATGCAGTATGCAGTCTGGTCATGCCGCAGTTGCTTGAGTGAGTGCCCGGCGAACATCCAGTGGCAGCGACGAGCGCAGGGGTTACCGCCGGGCTCTATCCTGCGTACTCGAGGCTGTCGGACAGGAGGCACTTTCGAATAGGCAGACAAAGAGCCCCGGTAGTAGAGCAATTTCCGATCATCTCTTTCGCCGCCTGTTGTCCAAGTATGCAGCGCAGTTGAATCACGAACAATGCTGCGTGCGGCCGTGGTCCACCCACGAGGCGCCCGGCTTGGGGGGTGGCGGCGCCGCAATTCTAGAACGGCGCATCGAACAACTAACTGCCAGTGGCACGACACAGACACAGGAACAAAAAGCATTCGGGTCCGGAGAAATGGCGCCAGCCCCCGCAGTGAAAGCAATCTGCAAGACAGGGGTTGCCGTCACAGGAGCGGACCAATATGGAGGGCACAACAGCCAAGGCGCAGTTGGTGATGATATCTGCAGGTAAAGCCTACGGGGTGTCCCGCAGCGCGGCGCAGGCGAAGGACGTAACGTGATGGTCGAGGCGACGATTGACAAGAATCCATTGGGGTAAACCCGGAACGGTCCTGATTGCATGCCTCCAGGCTAGCGTGGGCATAGGCCCGGAGATGCGAATACTGGGAATTAGCGCGCAGCTTGGCCGTGCAAATCGAACAGTCTCCGCCTATGAGTTGACCGGCTCAACTGGCGATCAAGTTCCCGACTGGATGGCAGTTAGTTTTCGCCCAGCAGCAACCGGGTCGGTCTGAAGAGGAGAAGCCACGGAGAATGACTGGCTTCTCCCCATGGCGTTGCACGTTCAGCCGCTGAGCCGCGCCACAGCATGGTATTCCGAGCCATGTGGGGAGTCGGGGCGCCAAAATTGCGACAATTGACAGGTCAACGGCGGACATAGCCCCATCGAGAGAAGAGAAGACAAACAACTGCCAGAAGATGGTTGGAGAATGCACGTGATGGCAGCTGCCCTATTCATGATTTTACTCTGGGTAGTAATTTCAGACGCAGTAAAAAAACCCATTTCTAAGAGTTAATCCGGTATGGTGTAGTGGTTAACATCGCCGTCTCTCACACGGCAGCCGGGGGTTCGATTCCCCCTACCGGAATTTGTTCTTTTTTTTTTCCACCTTTTTTCTTCCTTCCATACCGACATTTGTAAAGTGCTATTAAATCCCAACTTTGACCAGAAAATTGCCTCGATCCAATCCATACATATCGTCCGTAGTGGTAGGAAGACGATAACATGGTCTGGGCGCCGGCTGGCTGCGGATCATCCGAGGCCAAGCAACTTCACTTTACCAGCTCAGCTAGCTTCCTTCCTTTCTTTCCTCCCAGTAAGTGATGGGCGCCCTAACTTGGCAATCACATCATCCCCGTGTCTCTTTGACCCACAGACTAGAGAGCAACCAGCCGGGACTACCCAATCAAGTCGTGGACCGCACCAGATCTTCCTTCATCCTCCATCCCCAGGCCGATCCCACCCTCGAAACATGTGACGAATCGCGCCCCTTGACTGGACTGGACTGGCCCTATGCTGGGTCTCGCGGATCTCTCTCTCTCTCTCTCTCTCTCTCCACATGTGTTCCAGCCCGCACGGGAAGACGACATCGGCTGGCCTCGGGGCATGGGTGTCGGGGAGAGGGGATACCTAGTTCTTCGTACGTACTGCTATTTCCTCATGTAAACTTGTCTGGCTGCTAGCGCCATTTTCTTCACGTGTAGGGAGTGAATATATAAGTCTCGCCTTCCTGCCGAGGGGGTATCGTATCATCTACATACATACAACACCCCTTCTCGTCCTCCTCACTTTTATCTATATATCCCCCCCCCCAGCAGAAGAATCCAAAGATATTATCGAAATTTCAAACGCCAGAATGTTCACCCACACCCCCTCCAACAAATTCCTGGTCCTCTCGCCCACCGAATCCGGCCCGGATGCCTCCTCCCCATCCTCCTCCCCCAGCCTATCCTCCACCTCCAGCAGTACCGGAACCCTCCCCCCCAATGGCTTCCTCTACCTCGGCTACGACGCGCCATCAACAACACCGTCATCAACAAGGACCTGTTCGTGATTCCCTCCTCCCCCCAACCCCCCCCCCGGGTATCAAGTCATTCAGTCAAGTCTCCGGGTTCAATGTTAGTAACAGCTGGTTTCCGCAAAAGCAAGTCCCGCCGCCCACACCCACGCCCATCAGCCCTTGCTGCAGTGTCTCCCTCTGACCGGCGCGGAGCATGTCCCCGAGGTTACCTCGTCGTCGCCGCTGCTCTCGGGCCGGGATCGTGCTGTTCCCGAGAGGTTTAGGACTATGCCGCTGGTTTTGAATTTGGCGGGGTTGTGATTGATTGGATTGGGTTCTTTGGTGTTTTTTGGGTGTTGTTTATGTTTTTGGTTAGGTGACTGAAAAAAAAAAAGCTTTAAATGCTTTTTTGGCTTGGGTTTGTTTACTGTCTGGTGCATGACAACCCTTAGCACTACTTCTCCCGGTAGCCATGTTGATATATATTCATCCCCAGCTAGAATACACAGCCCGGCCCAAGCCCAGCAGTACAATACAAAAACATCAAGGCCAGCCCAGCCTCACTTCCAACAGAATCAAGACAGCATAGTATCCTCGCTGAGCAGCAGAACTAACCAGAAACGGGGACCAGGAGCATGATGTGTCGATAACAATGCAGAATTAACTATCCTCAAACCCGGGATGACAAGAATATACATATCAGACAGACATCCCGCCTCGAAACATCCTCCTCGAGAGAATAACAATGCCAGAAGAAGTGTAAAAAAAGGCTCACGAAAAGAAAACAAACAGTACCACCCTACACAAGTGGCCATGACAAAGAAACCAATAACAGGAATTTATCGTGACAAAGGAAATGCTCGACAACCGTGTATGCGCAACACTCGCTGGTACAATATGCGGACAAACCGATGGCCATGCAACAGAAGGCGACGGAAGCTGTATGGGTATCACGGGTATCCAAATAACCTTGCTCTTGAAATAAACGCTGAGCCTGTGGCTACCGGCTCGAATCCTTCTTCCAGCGCGAGTCGACCGACTCATGCTCGATCCATCCCTAGCGGTTCCCTCAGTTTCGCAAGGATGTCATCGCGATGACGGCTGGATCCACAGAAAATGTCATTCAATTTCATGGTTCAACCAAAAGAGGGTCCAGCCAGGACCTCGTCTGCGTCGAGTCCAGATGAGCAGCGACTGGACTGATAGGCTGGCCCAGCTAGCGTTCGTCTCCAGCTCTGGATTTCGCTCGCCGGCGGAAGAAATCCATCACCTTCCTTGCTGCTCCGGAACTACCAGCTTGATACGGCATATCTCGCTCATATTCGTAGGCGTCCGCAAATTTCCGATTCTTCTGTAACGCACCAGGTCGCCCAGATCGGCTGACTTGCATCGACGACTGGGCTGGACTGTCATATGCACCACCGTACTCTCCGTAATAACTCGGCACCGATTGGTTGGCGTGCGGATGGTGGGTGTAGTGGCCCTGGTCGTTCGAGTATACACGCTCGGTGGACGTGCTGTACGGCGTACCTTGATAATAGTTTGCCTGTGCTCCGTGGCCAGTATGAGGGTGGTGGCCGGCAGGCTCTTCATGGACTATCGGCCCCTCACTCGGTCCCTCTGACACCATTGCCATATGGTCCTGCGTCCCATATGTTGTCGCACGCGGTCGGGGGCGGGAGACAGCAGTTGAAGGACGTTGCTGGAAGCGAGTGTCCACATGGTGGACAGCTTGTGACTCTTCATCAGGCGTCTGCGCCCTGTTCGATGCGCTGAAGCCCCTGAGGGAGAAGGAGGGCGGTAGGAGCGAGAACCGACGTGGCCTAGTCTCTGCCCCGGTGGGCTTGCGGTTAGACCCATATTGCACCGAGCGCCGAGAATCCATTGAAACCCGAGCCTCATCACCAGCCACAGGGCCCTTCATGCTTGTCGGAGGATACCGTTTGCCAGGCTTGGCATGGGTGCCGCTGGGCTGCGTGGTACGGCCACCGAAGATTGACCCAGATCGTCCGAACAGTTTTTCGCCGATCCCAGACACCGTGTTTGATCTCTTGTGGCCCTTGGGCGGCCCTTGACGAGGCGTCGTGTTAAATTTGGATGGGAGCTGCTGAATGCTTGGTCGACCGATATCCGCGTCGGGCGCATGGGACGGATCCTGGGGCATTGGGCCGGAAATGACATGTTGATTGCTCTTTGGTTGCGCCAGACGTCCCTCGGCATTTGTCGTGGCAACGGTAGGTGCTACAGGCTGCCCATAGGAACCGCGCGACGGGAGACGGCCCGCATTGAACGAACCCATGGAACCACCAGTGGTTGGCCGTGCATTTTGAGGTGCAGTAGCCAGCGGCGCGGGAAATGCGGCGGCATCTGAATTTGAACGCGCAGACTTCTCTGCAGTAGGTGCCGCTGCCTGCTCAGGAGCTGGCTTGGAGTCTCTGGCGCGATAGCCGCCGGCTGGCTCATCTTGCGGCGTTGCCATTGGCTCAGTGATGGGGTCCACAGCGCCTTGCAACCCAGTCTCGCCTCTGGTAGTTTGAGACTGAGGGGCAACATATTCGACCTGAACAGTTCGTCGCTTAGCATCACGAGGAGTCTTGGCCTTTTCGGCTTGTTGCTCTTGCGAGATATCTCCAGACTGGTGACTGAGCCCGCCGACTGTAGGTACGGGGTTGTTGTAGGATTTCGGAGGCTCTCGGACAGATGCACTGCGTGCAAGAGACGGCCCTTCTTTTTGCTCTGCATCAGAAAGTCAGCTACGACTCGCTTGCCTAGAAATGTGAGAGCACCGGGGTCATACCAAGGGGTTGCGTGGCGCTGGCAATGTCTGACACCTTGGTTGTGCTGCTGGTGATATGAGACACGACATGAGAGTACTCACTGAGCCAGCTATGCCGCGCAACTTCGAAGAGATCCGCACGCTGCCGCGGGTCTGGTACCAATATCCGCCTCAGCAGATCGCGGGCGTGGGGGGTGACATACTCTGGGAATGTCAGAGGGGTTGTAACTATGTACTTGTACAGCAGGTTGATGTTGTCGCCGTCAGGATTCGCCGGGTCGTCATCGAATGGTAGATAACCGGCCAGCATGGCATACTAAGGCAGATCAGCAAATATGCCAGATAATGCCTCTAGCTCCCACTTACCAGAATCACACCGCAGCTCCAAACATCAACCTTGCGCCCCGTGTACAGAGAGTCACTGACAACAAGCTCCGGCGCCGCGTAGCAAGGACTCCCACAGCTGGTCTGCATCAAATCACCTCGCTTCAACCCCGCGGAATTGGGCTTATCCAGCCGCATCCGCTTCACATACTCCTTATTAGTAAGATTATACTCGATCTCCTCATCGAGCTCATCCCCCGGATCGAAAGTATTCGCAAACCCAAAGTCCGTGATAATTATATTCCGGTTCCGATCCAGGAGCAAGTTCTCAAGTTTCAGGTCTCGGTGGACAATGCCTTTCTTGTGCAGATATCCAACACCCGATACCAGCTGCGCAAACAGACGTCGGGCCGCGTTGTCCTTGAGGTAACGGTTGCTCAATATATGGTCGAAGAGTTCGCCGCCGGAAGCGTATTCCATGATGATGCCGATATGGCGATCGGTCTCGACCATTTCGTGGAGGCGGACGATGTTAGGGTGCCGTAGGTCACGCAGAATGGAGATCTCTCGGTAGATCTTGGGCAACCTGCTCGGATTCGAGCCGAGAATCTCTCGCCGAATGAGCTTAATAGCCACCTGGATGCTCCCATCCTTCTTCCAACCGAGTTTGACCTTTCCGAATTCGCCCTCTCCCAAGGTTTGCCCCAAGACAAACTGACCAAAGGAGGTTTCCTTGCGTCTGGCCGAGTTTCCGTTGTAGTCGTGGTTACGCATCCCACCGCGCCCTCCGTCATCAACGCCATCTTCGCCGACCAAAGCAAGCCCGGAAGACGGAGCTTTGCTGGTAGGGGAGGGAGTCGGTGCTCCGGCTTGTCGCACCTTTTCCCGCTCAATGTCCACGGACGGATCACTAACCACCACTTGGTTGATAACGGTGCTGGACTCCTTGACCAATGTCCCTTGGCCCGGTATTGTCTCCATGATTGTTCCCTGACGGTGGTTCCCCGCAGATGCAGGTTGGCCTCGAGTGTTTGACCTGCCGGCGCCTCTTGACGGATCCTCCCGGCGCGACCGGCTGCCGCCGTTCACATCGTCTGCGGCTTTCTCACGACGCGACGCGCTTCGACCGTCGGCTTTGGACTTTGCGTGGCGAGAACCCGACACTTTTTCAGAAGAAGACGCGGCAGAGACTGCATTTGAACCATGGTGGCCCTTGTAGGAGGACGACCTCGGGGGGATTTGCGGGGTACCTAGGAGATCGGGGTAGTTTGGGCGGTGGTTATTCGGGGAAGACGCCACAGAGGTCGAGTTGGGGGATGCATGAGTGGACGGCGGCAGGGGGTGGCGGGAAGTACTCATAGCCGAAGAAGCTGTCGGGACCGAGGGAGATGGCTGCTGGATACTTAGCGCTGGATTCCTCATGGCGTTGTTGGGATCACTTGGTCGTCGAGACTGCTGCGAAGACGCGGACAGGACATTGGTAAGGTCCCGCGCATGGCTGAATTGCGACGTCGGCGTAGCAGATTGACGGCCAGGTGAAGTGTAAGGGGCGGAAGGGTGGACGGGAGTAGACTGAGGAGCCGTTTGTGTAGCGGACATACCTTGGCTTACTCAAGGCGCAGCGAAGTCCAGTGCTGCGCGGCGGTCCAAGACAGCTTCTTCAGGAATTGGTGATCTATGATCGCCCAGTCGACGCGATCACAGGTGAAGCCCGACAATCCCTCCAGGGGTGATAGACGAAAGATTTCCAGCGGGTGAGTTCAATTGTTCTCTTTGGCAAGACCGTCCCGGCAGACTGAGGTTGAGAGAACCTTGGAAAGTTAGTCGGAGGTCAGCAGAGGGAAAGGTAGACTGACAATGAGAGAAGAGAAGGTAGGATATAGACGGTCGCAGGTATAGGGGAAGTACGACACAGAAAGCACGACACAAAGACACCAGGTCAAAACCAGCAAGTGACAGCTGGAAGAGTCGAGACAATGTCGCGCGAGTCTTTTCTTTTCTGTTCTTTTTTTCTTTTTTTCTTTCTGGATACTGCACAGCAGAATAGCCTCTTTTTGACAGTTCAGATTCCGAGTTACAAGCACAGCAGAACCGGGGAACGCGGGTGCGCAGGAGGGCGACTTGAGAGGGACCGGGGAGATGACAAACGCGGGAAGAGGATATCCTCGGACGCGATTGCAGGCGGACCACACTAGCGGCGATCGGATTGACGCTCCCAGCGCAGAGTTCAACACAGCTGACCAAGTTGACGGGAGAGAGAACAGGCCGTATTGAGGAACATGATCGGGAGAAGGGAGAGCGAGTTCAAAGGGGCGGCGGTGGTGGTGGATGGGCGACCAGGGGGCGCGTACAGGCGACTTGGCTGTGGGCCGGTCGCGGAGGAGTCCAACAAGGGAGGAGAGCGAAGAAGAAGAAAAAGAACAAGAAGGGAAGG
>RAQS01000101.1:0-51757 GCA_003698115.1 Aspergillus sp. HF37
AACTATCCAACCACCTATCCAACCACACCATGGATAACCCCACCTTCCCCGTCCTCCCCGACACCCTCCTCATCATCTCCCTCAAGCTGTACTTCTCGCCCTCCCGCACCCTCGACTACCTGCGCGCCCTCCTCGACCCCGCTAACGACATCGTCCGTCCCGCCAACCGCTCGCGTCTGCTCCTGGCCCTCATCCCCGACTTCCTGACCATCTATCCCTGCGCCGAGATCATCCACAGCCACGAGTCGCGCCTCCCGCACGCCCCCGCAACCTCGCAGCTCCCTCCCTCCTTCCTGCTTGGCGCCCAGGACTGCTTCTGGGAGACGGACGGTGCCTACACCGGCGAGGTCTCGCCGCGGTCTCTGCGGTCTGTCGGTGCCTCCATCGTCGAGCTGGGCCATGCAGAGCGCCGCGCCCTGTTCGGCGAGACGGACGAGGTGACGGCCAAGAAGGCGCGCGCCGCCTGTTCCCAGGGTTTGATTCCACTGGTGTGCATTGGCGAAGTTACCCCTCCAGAGAGTACCGGCAGTAATGCCGTCGACGCCGCCGTCGCCGAGTGCACCGCCCAGATCCGCCCCGTCCTCGACGCCATCCCCGCCGCCGCCCCTGTCATCTTCGCTTACGAGCCCGTCTGGGCCATTGGCAAGCCCGCCCCCGCCGGCGTGGACCATGTCGCCGCCGTGGTGGGGGGAATCCGCGCCGTGATTGGCCGCGCCGCCCCCAACAGGCCCGGCCATGTCCGAGTGCTGTATGGCGGCAGTGCGGGGCCGGGCCTGTGGACCGACCGCGGTCTGGGGAAGGCTGTCGATGGCATGTTTCTGGGCCGCTTTGCCCATGAGCCCGACGGCGTGCGCAAGGTCGTCAGGGAGGTCGAGGCTGCGTTGGGCTTGTGATTGTAACCTGTAGTCGGCTTACTTTCCTTTTCTGCCGCATTCCAAGGTTAAAGATAAGTGAGTTACGAGGTGGCGTTCCTGTCGCTATTCCTGGCAGCCCCGCTCTAGCCGTTTGGGGGATCGCCCGGCTGCTTGCATTCTGGTACGGAGTATGGAGTATGGAATATGGAGTATGTTGAATGGATGCATGTCTCGCGTATTTGTCGGATATTGACGGTTCTCGTCCAACCTGCCGCTATGTACCGGTACCTGCCTGCCTGTCTGCCTGCCTGTCTGCCTGCCTGCGTCGCATCTCCTGCTTCACTCGTGTCACTGTCCCGACCCCCCCATAGACTATTCCCGTGTACATCATCGCGGCCGACGCTCCCGCCTCCAGTACTTCCTGCGCCTGTTCTCCACTGCTGATCCCCCCGGATGCAAAGATGGCCTTGCGCGGGGTTGACGGCTCCTCGCCTGCTGCCGTGGGTCCTGCTCCATCGCCAGCGCTAGGCAACCGTGCATCCAGCAGCGCTCTGTACCGGCGGACAAGCCCCGCCGTGCGACTGAACGTCTGCGCCCCAGAGTACCCGCCCGTTTCTGCGAGTGCGCTCTCCTCCTGCGCGCGGAGCGCATTCCGGGGCTGCGGTCGCCGGTTCGTCGTGTTCCCCACTATCACCCCGTCGACGCCCGCCCCCCAGACGGCCTCGCAAATCCCCGCCACCTGCTCGTCCGCGTCCTCGTCCGGGCTGACCTTCACCATCACCGCCGGCTTGCTCGCGCGCTGCACCCCTTTGGCCGCCCCGACTACCGCCTGCAGGATCGCAGTCAACGGCGCCGTTGCCTGCAGGTCGCGCAGGCCCGGCGTGTTGGGACTGGACACGTTGACCACCAGCACATCCGCATACCGCGCCAGCCGGTCGACGCAGTACACATAGTCGCGCTTGACCGCCTCGATGTCCGCGTCCGGCGTCGCCTTGTTCTTGGCCACCTGCACCGCCAGCAACTTCCCGGGCACCAGACTGCCCGGCGGCACGCCCGCCTCGCCGTTCAGCACGCGCGCCTCGCCCGCATCGTGCTCCCCGAACCCGGCCGCGTACGCAAACGCGCGCACCCGCGCCCGCAGTTCCGCCGCCATGTGCTCCGCGCCGTACGAGTTCAGCCCGTACCGGTTGATCATGGCCGCCTGCGACGGCACCCGGAACACGCGCGGCCGCGGGTTCCCTTCCTGCGGCTGCGGCGTCGCGCCCCCGACCTCGACGATCGCCGCGCCGATGTCGAACAGCGCGTCGGGGATTTCGGCGTGTTTGTCGAGCCCGCCGGAGATGCCGATCGGGTTTGCTAGGGTGTGGCCGAAGACCTGCACACATTTAGCACCTGCAACGCACCCCCCCCCCCCGCCTGTAGAATACCACGCAGTGTAGAATGGACACACCTCCGTAGCCAACCCCCCATCCCCATCCGGATTCCCGCGCTCCCGCGGATTCAGCCCGAGTCTGTACAGCGTGCGCAGCGCATTCACCCCCGCATGATGCGCGTCCTCCGCGTCCGGATACACCCACCGGATCAGCGGCACCATTGCGTAGCGGTGGATGCTCGCCCGCGTGTCGGTCGCGTAGACATAGCCGACCAGGATGCTGATCGCTAGCGTCGTTCCCAGTACCCTTCTCCTGCTGCCCCCGCGGCGCGTTTGCTTGGCGCCGGCCCCGGCGCTACCTGGCGTGGATGCCGATGCTGTTTCTGCCGGTGCTGAGGCCGGAGCCGGGGATTGGGTTGTCGCGGAGTCCGAGGCGTACCGGACCGTCCTAGTCCTCTGCGGGAGGAGCCGACGCGGTGGAATGGTCGGGCGTTGCGCTAAAGCTCGTCCTGTTGTCCTCCACATGATTCTGGCGGCGGGATGCGACAGCGGGTACTTGTATTCTGGTGTAGAGCTAGCTGTTCTTCAGTTCAGGCGGATTTCATCGACTAAAGAACCACTACTTCTGTCAGCCGATCGATAACCGTTATAATAGATAGGCCCAAATACTCAATTGACTTGGCCAGGGGAAACTTACAGAATCAGGTCCTCCCGCAATGGATTCGCTGGCCGTGCAAAACGCACAGATGTCGGGTTCTATTTCGCGCTGGTCTTTGCGTCACTAGCCTGGGCGGTCGAGTATGGCCGGCAGGATTGGGCGGTGTATGTCTGTCTGTCTGCCTCGGCCGAGTGTCCTACCTACTCTGTATATAGATGATGGCTCTATGGCTCTGACAAGATCTATCTGCATTTTAGAGTCCGATGTACACAAACACAAACGCCGGGTACTCGTCGCCATGACTCGGTCGGTCAGCCCCCCTTAACTCCAGTCGAATAAGACATTCTACGACAGAACAATAGCACTGAACAATCACAGTAGTAGTAGTGTGGGTATGGGAATGAAGAGGAAATAGCGACAAGAGTGGCAGACAACCTACTCATCACTCATCCTATCCTCCTGACCAGCATCATCCGCCGTCGGCTGATTGTCAGTTGTCGGCTCGTTGTCTTCAGGTGCATCCTCCTCGCGATTCTCTTCTGGATTCTCTTCTGGATTCTCCTGCCCCTCAGCCTCCTCAGCCTCTGCCTCTGCCGGCGGCGGAGGCATGGAGTCCGCAAACCTGGGGTCAATAGCCGCTCTATGCAGTGCGCGTTTATAAGTCTCGGCCTCGTCGGGATCGCGGACGCCCATCTGGATCTGGTGGATCTGTTCCTCTTTCGCCTTCACGCCGACCTTCCCGATATTGCGCGCTCGGTCCTGCGTCAGACGCGTCTTGCCCATAACCGGATAGTAGTATGCTGCCTTCTGTCTCGGTTGCGCGTTCCCGTCGCCTTTGACTTCCGCGGGATCGTAGATCGACAGTGCAAGGT
Source organism: Aspergillus sp. HF37 (assembly GCA_003698115.1). NCBI lineage: Eukaryota > Fungi > Ascomycota > Eurotiomycetes > Eurotiales > Aspergillaceae > Aspergillus > Aspergillus sp. HF37. The sequence continues at coordinate 3,757 of RAQS01000101.1, forward strand.
CTCGCTGCTTGTCAATACTGAGTGCCTGCGAGCTAGTGGCGTACGTGCGGATGCGATCGTAGCGATGGAACCTGGCGCCATCCGGCCCCTCATGCGTGTAAAGTCCCTGGTCATCGCGGTCCGTGTTTGTCTGATCCAAACTGGCAATAATATCCTTCGCCGCCTCTTTCTTCTCCGGGAGGAAGAGATCATAATCATACGGTAGGGGGCCGGGATCGGGGTAAAGCTCCGGCTTTGTCCTGTGGAGTGATATCCTGGTGGCATGATCCTGGCAAATCTTCTCATCAGGCTCGGATGGATGCAGAACCGCAACATCCATACGCCTATCGCGCTTGCCTGAATCGTCTTGGACCGGCGGCTTATCGAACTTGAATTGCACGTACCCACCAGGATCCGTAAACCCCTGCAGATCTGGAAGGACGGGATAGAATCCCACGGGCTTGAGTTTGGGGTTATCGGGATGTACAGGGTGCGCCCATGCATCGTGCTCCATCTTCGTTGAAGTGTGGCCCTTGATCCTGCTGGCAGTATCCTCTCCCGTATGCTTGCTCTTTGGATTTGAAATATCAAAGCCCTTCTGGATGTACTTCTTGATGTACTCCGGGTCGTCATGGGATATCTTGGGCTTGGACGGCTGGCGAGGTCGCCCTTTGATAGGTGCGGCGTTCGGGTTGTTCGGCGCGCGATTCCCGGTGGAGATGTATTGGGTGCGACGAAGGAAGCTGACGTTGGTATCCTTTGGCGCCGGGTTTTTGAGCTGTTCCAACGTCATGAGAAGCGGAAGATCCGCGGCGTCAAGCGGAGGTGGATTCTCGGGTGCCATAATCGCTGCCAGAGTTAGTCACGCCAGCAATAACCATGCAGACTACTTACCGCTTTCATCCCCCAAATGCAGTCCTGGCATACCGACCAGGTCAATTGGCATCCCGCCTTCTGCGTCAACGTCGACATTAGGTTCTTCGCGCCTGGCCATGTTTGACGTGTACCCGGGAGTGAGTAAACGCTCCAAGCCATCATGAGGAATTTCAAGGAGCTTGGGCGGCATTTCAGGAGGAGGCAGGTCATTTCGGTAGCGCGACGACGCAATATACTCCTGATGATAGGCCTCGGCCTGGCTGTCCTTAGACTTCGACATTTTGTCGGCGGGTCAAGTAGGCTCGGGGTTCGAAAGACGCAAGGGTAATGGGCCCGACACCCAGTGGTAGAATTCTTCCGAAGTGTTATGTTCGAACTGGGACGAATCCGCAGTAGCAAAGCTCAGAGTCAGCGGCCCGGGACGAAGGGTCTGCCTCGGCTTCGGAGTCGGAGTGTAAGGACTAGACACCGGCGAATCTCGGGAGCGTCAGTATCGCAACACAATTCGAACGGAGTAGATTCAGCTCACCACTGGCGCTCCGGTGTTTGCTGTTAGGAGTCAGAGGCGGGAGATGAAGACTGTAAGGAACGTCCTGGTTGCTGCGCGACTTTGCAGTTTGGCCAAAGGGAGGATCAGAGTAAACAGCCTCAGACGAGTCCCTAGCAGTCACGCAGAATCTCTGTCCTGGAGGAGTTCCTGTGTCATTGTCAACCTTTGCTTCCAGCTAGTGATATATGCACGAGCGTACCTGGTCGAAGCTGGGAATGGACAGCGGAGTCAAGGAGCGTGTCGCAGCCCAAGTCGCTGTTGTTCTCTGGCGACGGAGCTAGAACGAAGGAGGTGAGAATAGGATGTCAGGAGAATAGTTCATGAGAGCACAGGACTTACTCTGCTTGGGAGGCTTTCGAGATGCCATTCTGCCAGGTGTTACCGCCTGTTGTTTTGGGCTGGCTGTGGGCGAGGCGGAAGGGGTTTATCCGGAACCGGTCTGTGTTAGGTAAGCAGACAGTGCACGCCGCCGCAGCAACTGGTGAATTCAGTCAATATACTCGATTCTGGCATCTAATTTTCCAATTTTGATATAGAGCCTATACACGGCTTATAGCTTTATGGATTGAACAGGTACATCAGTTACAAGTCCAATAGCCATGGGATACAATGGACGTGATTGGATCGTCCGGCATACAATGCTACACATCCTCTTCGAAGGGCTACTACTACTCCATCTCCAATCTCAAGACATTTTCCCCTCGGTTCCTCCTCGCGTGGTTGCTTCTGTCGACCACGCCCGCATCAAATGCCCACCACCACCTCTCAAACATCAGCTGCCCAATCTCCCACCCCTTTGCCTCGAACGGGTTCTGCCCGGTGACGCGGATCCCCTCGCCGCCCGGGTCCTCCATGTCGTAGACAAGCCGGGTCAGACCTATCGGGTCCTGGGCTGTCTTCGGCCGCATCTCGACCGGGAGCGAGAAGACCTGGATCAACTTGTCCCGCGCGCCCGACCACGGCAGGAGATCGAGGAGGGGGTGGTGGCGGACGAGGTGCTGCGTTGGCGTGGGATGGAGGTGCAAGGGGAGTGTCGAGGGGTCGGTTGTTGGTCCGACTGCTTCTTTTCCCTGGGGAGGTGCTGGGGCTGCGTAGAAGGGGCTGACGGCCGACATATCCCAGAGCTTATCAATTATGTTGAGCCGATGGGCCACTGCTGCGGCTGCGTTTAGCAGGGTCAGACTAGGAACCTGAAGTACATGGTCGTCTGGAAAGGTGAAGGTCGAGGATTCGGACATTTGGAGACTGGATGCAAGGCTGATGGGATCGGCTGTGCTGGTGGAAGTAGTCGACCGATCTTTGGACTGGTCACTCGAAGCGACCCAGGCTATTGTTGAAGGCAGAGAAGGACCGGATTCAGACCATGCAGCGAATGGGAAGGGCCGGGGTAGTCCGAGGCCACCTGAAGGTGGAATTTCGGGTATAGATGGAGCTTGCGAGCGACAATGAGTCTGCAAGAGATGCTCGTTCGAAAAAGGCAGCTCTGGTGGAAAAGCTGGCTGAGCATTGGCACTCATACCCAGATCCGACAAGATATCAGGGTTGATAATGTCCAGATTAGGGCCTCCGTCAATCTCCTCAGCATCCTCGCTATTCGGTGCCCTAGCTGCCGTCGACGGAGGAGCGTCGTGCGATAAACCGGTCTCCAGAATTTGTGTCATTCCAAAGTCGAGCAATAGCTCTTCGTTCTCGACATCAAAGGACGGCACAGAAGACGTGTTGTCATCCTTATCGGTGTGTTCGTGAGGGCCATTTTTCTTCTGCGCCTGTGCTTCCAACGACTGCAAATGCCTCGACTTTCTCTGTCCTGTGCAACTTAGAACAGGTTCTGCATATTTAGGATCAGGCCTCACGATATCGCCGTTGCGCCAGAACATTCAGCAGCCTCTTGCGCTCTGCGGGGTTTTCTGTGATGTCTGGGACAGACAGCTCCGCTGCTTTGCGCTTCGCTGGCATTTCGACAGAGGTGAATCTTTTAAGTCTGAGGCCGTTTCAAAAGTCTCGGAGGGTATACTCTTTGACTTCGGCCTTGGAGGTGAGAGGTCATCCGAACGTGGCTTGGATACGAGGCGGAGGCAGCATAACACTGTGCTTACTTGTACTCCAGATCTTGGCTATTTCAACGAACACGAGCTATAAACTAAAAAGATACTGGCATTACTGAAAAAGACACGGAAAGCCGCATCTGACTTGGGGCTCAAAAGGGTCACGCAATCACCACCCTCTCGCGCACGAATCCCAGGATATCCTCAAGCAGCCGATCTCGATGCAAGACCTGGAGTCCTAAGCATTCACCGTCAGCATCTCACACATGAACCGGCACATTATAAAGCCAAGTACGTATACGAACCATGCGCCGCACCCTCATACAACTTGACCTCCACCCTGGGCACGATCTCCCTCACGAGCTTCGTGCTCACCTCGTACGGCATGCCCGCATCATCTGTGCCATGGATGCACAGTATAGGCACCGCCGACCCCTCCGCCAGCCGATGGAGCTTGCCCCGGAAGCCCGTCTCGGAGATGCTCCCCACGCAGCGCTGGATGGCCAGCGGGTCCGCCTGCCCGACGATGTACTCGTACCGCTCCAGGGTCTTTACTGAGAGCTGCGAGGCGTTGGTCTCGCCCACCAATGCGCCTGGGAGAGCCGCGTGGGTGAAGTCTCCGCGCGAGACACCGAAGCCGTCGCGGATCGAGGCCCAGACGGTTTCTGGGGGCGCGTGCGGGTTGTCTGCGCTTTGGGCGGCGCAGGGGAGCGATGGGGCCAGCCAGATAAAGCCCTGGTTTGGCAGAGTGTATTAGCAATGTGTTAGTTAGCGAAGGATGGGATGGGATGGGATGGGATGCACACGTTACAATTATCCCGAAAGTACTGACTGGACTGATACGCCAGCACGCTTTCCCCAGGACCCATACTCGACGCGACCACAACAAACGGACCTGTAGCCAACGACTGCACGAGATGCGCGGTATCGTCAGCAAACGTCTGGTAGTCGATTCCGGCGGCAGCGTCTCCTGGTCCATCCCAGTCACTGTTGCCAAAGCCTCGCCGGTCAGGCGCAATGCAGCGGGTCCCGTGCGCTTGACAGAGAGGGATCAACAGCTGCTCGAACATCAACGATGAGTAGGGCCAGCCATGGATGAAGAGCAGGGCTGGCTGCTGAGTGGGAGTTGTTGGTTTGTAGTCGCGGTAGAAGAGCTGGGCGCCGTCGACGGGACTGTTAAAACGAGGCATCTTGGAATTGGCAGAAGAAAACTCGAAAGTAATGTGAATGTTTTGAGAGCGCTCTTGCTTGGGACAATGGGCAGGTATTCTCGTTGTATTTAAGCTGAAGAGCATAACGTTATGTCTTACTTGCCCTAACCAACAAGACGATGTGCCTCGTATTGACTCGATAGTTGCAGAAGCATAACGTTATACCCCTGTATACTGCTAGGCCTCTTAGCTACTCCGTAAATCTCTCATCTTCCTGGTTTGCCATGTCTTTTCTAGAAGAGAGCTTATCCTTATATATATTACTATAATAGTATACTATAGAGCCCCATGTTCTAAGCCAGTTGCACATACCGTTATCTCGACTCTCGATATCTGTCTTTGTTAAAATTCCCAAGTATCAAGACATTTCCTATCCTATGCCTGTCATTATCAATAAGCCCACATGCACTTGTAGGCCATGAGTCTATGCCCCAGCCGGTCGTACTCCAACTGTCCAATCCAGCTGTCGTTGGTATTATTCAGCTTTCCAAACACGCTCGCCCCCTTCCACACGACAACCTGCGGGTCGAGTTCCCTGGGGGGCGTTCCAATCATGATGTCCTTGGCGAACCCGGGACGAAGCGACTGCAGTCGCTCTTCAAGGAAGGGGTTGAAGCCTTGGATTTGACTCCCTCCTCCGATCACCATGATCCCTCCGAGGAAGTCGCGCATTTTACGGTCATCCGATCGGGCCGCATTGGTGATAGAAGTGAAGATCGCATTGTCCAGTGGGAACGCCGGAAGAATGTCATCGCGCTCTTCCACTGGAGGCGCGCGACTTGGTTGTGATGTGCCCTGGGCTTGTCCACCAGTGACCGGGGTACCACTTCCGCCGGCTTGAGGTGTGCCACCACCCTCGGGTGCAGGAGAGCCGGCCACAGAGGAGCGAGGTGTTGCATCAAGCTCTTGTACGCGGTTAACCGCGCTGACTTGTTGCGAACGACTCGGAGTCATCTGTACATCCAGCGTGTTCGACTGGGATTCTCCGTTCACCTGGTCATTTGCAGGCGGAGGAGCGATGGCAGTCAATACCTCCGATTGCGCCGTTGACACCGGGTCATTCGGTTGACCGTCGTAGATGTCAACAGAGTGGCCTATTAGTTTCCTCCTGCCCCGGAGCTTCTGCGAATTCTCAAATATCGTGGGCTGGAAGTATCCCATAGGCGCCAAGTGCACTTCATCGTACGCTTTGAAATTGTACTTCCGGGTAGGGTTGTCAGCTATTCGGAGATAAAAGTCGAACACTTGTACCGAGACACTAGCTTCATTCATGGTGCAGACGTTCTTCTTCAGCTCCTCGGCCAGCAAGAAGTCATGCCTGCGCCACAAGTTGACTTCCTCATAAGGAAAATGGTCGTAAAGCATCATCTTGATAAACGTGTCGGTCACATCGCGGCCGCCGAATTTGAGATTCACGCGGGAATTCTCCACGCACATGCCTTCCTCCACGCAGCAGACTGACGTCTTCTGCGCGCCAATATCGACAACACAGGCCGATGTAAAACCTGCTCCAAAGGTGGCAGCCAGGCTTTCCTGGATGAAGCAAACTCGAGCGAATGCAAACTCCCTCATCAACATTTCCAGAACTTGCGACACGTAGGACTTCTCGTAAAGGTCTGGGATGACGAATACACAGGAATATTGCAGCCATTCCTTCTTGCTGGTCAGGCCCAGCTGCATCTTGATTGCGTCCTCCAGAATCAATGAAATGTCCAAGAAAAGTTGCCTCTTGTTGTCGTAATCCGTCTCGTTGCACCACCCATGTCGCATTGGCCAGTAGAGCTTGTAGCGAGGATTTGAGGAATCCGGTACCCTCAGTGCTTGTTGCCCGATTATATACTCCGGCGCCGCGCGAGGAATCTCCGTCCAGTCAATGCGCATAGGGTCGTTGTGTTCCGAGATCTCCTCCGGCACTGTTCTCCGATTGTAATTCACAACCATTTCCTTCGAGTTTGGAAGTGTCCGGCGCTTGTTCTGCCGCATATGGACCTTGAGGTCTGCGCACATAGTCGTATACTGCGAAGAGAACTACAAAGCTGTCAGCAACAATAGCCACCGATTCAAGGCAGCACACGAACCTCCGGGCCAAACATATTCTCCGGCTCCATCACCGAACCGTCGTCCAATTTCTGTCGTTTAGGCTTGGGCTCATCCCGTTCCTCGGACTCGTTCGCAGGGGCCTTCCTAGCAATGACCATGGGAAGGGTCTTTGGCAGCGCATCACTGGCCAGCCCGATTCTCAGGTTCTGGCTGCCGACATGGATAACAATGACCTTCGAGCCGATTGCTTCTGTTGGCTGCTCTTCCGCTGCATCATCCACGTTGGTATCGCCGTCCATTTCAGCGTCGGGCTCCGGTAAATCGTTGGCTTTGTCCATCGCAAGCGCACGGTCCCGATCCTTTGCCTTTTTGGCCATTCGGTTTCTGGTCTCCTCATTCTGCAACCTGAACGCGAGGAACTGGTCGTCTCGTTTGAGATAGTCACTATAACAAATCCGAATCAGCGACAGAATATGACACCCGGGAGGTAGAGTCGGCATACGTATAGTAGTTCTTCTGGTTGATCGGTGGTATTTGCGGCCAGCTTGAGAGGTCCATGTTGTTGTCGGTCCGCTGAAGACCTGCGCGTGGAGTCAGCAATGCCAGCCAGAGCTACTGCAGGCTCGTTGGCGCCTTACCGGACTTTCTGGGGACCATTGTGACGGTCAAGGGAGTGTGGTCCGTCCGGGGTACGGGTTCAGCGAGGAGCGGGCTCGAATAACGGGCAAACGAGGAGTTGACAGGTGGAAGCGAAGGAAGGAGGAACACGACGGGAAGGAGCTCAGGCAGCCCGTCGGCCGCAGTAACTCTTGCAGCCAGCCCCGATCGGCGCCGCGAGATGCCGTTGCCACGCATTTAGTCAGCTGCTATTGATCGCAAAGGAGACTTGACTCTCTCTCTTTCTCTCAGTCTACTCCCCTCAGGCCATACTGTGATTCTTCTCTCATCTTTCACAGTATTCTTTGTCTTTGATATCTGTCTTCTTGCTCTGCTACTTCCTCCACCTGGCACAGTACCCAACACCCGTCGGCTTCTCCCATCCAGCAACGCCCCAAGCTGACCCCCGAGCCCTCCCTTCCAAACAGCACATTATGGGAGCTTCGTTATCGCGTCTATGGTCCTTTCTCTGGACGAAGAAGGAGATCCGGATCCTTATCCTCGGACTTGTGCGTTTCCATATGTCCAGTGGCTGAATGGGACTAACCCTCCCGTTTCGGGGTTTAGGATAATGCTGGAAAGACCACACTTTTGTACAAACTGAAGGTACGACGAGGAACTGCCTTGGATGTGGCTTTACATCGCAGTCAATGCTGATCGGCGCCCTTGGTTTTAGCTCGGCGAAGTCGTTACCACAATACCTACTATCGGATTCAACGTCGAGTCGGTCCAATATAGGAATCTAAACTTTAACGTCTGGGTATGTTGTTTTGGGGGGTCCGGCTGATAATGGCAAAGGTGCAGTCGGGGTGTTAACGTGTTCTATTTTAGGATCTGGGAGGCCAAACGTCTATCCGACCATACTGGCGGTGTTACTACGCGAACACGGCTGCCGTCATATTCGTCATCGACTCGACAGATATTGAGCGACTGGGTACCGCGGCTGACGAGCTAGCAGCCATGCTAAACGAGGAGGAGCTCCGCGACGCCAATCTGTTGGTGTTCGCCAACAAGCAGGACCAGCCCGGGGCTAAGGGTGCGGGCGAGATATCAGAAGCCTTGAAGTTGGGGGAGCTGCGAGACCGGAACTGGAGCATTGTGGCATGCTCCGCTATTGATGGGAAGGGCATCGATGAGGGCATGGATTGGCTGGTGGTCAGTAACCCTGTTCGTCCTTCATATCCGCATTCTGACCTTGCTTGTTGCACAGCAAACCGTTCAATCTGAAAGCGCCTAAGCGACGGCATCATTGTGTTGCCCTATAGATTCGGTTTCGACATGCCTTGACCGCGAGACGTGTTCCGCGACTCTGTTGAGGCCATCGTGCCCATACCCTTATATTTCTGCTTCTTTGGATGGAACCTTGAAGGACTTCAAATAATGTTTTAATTGATTCGGTGGCGAGTTTGGCCTTTGCTGATACACGGCATTGGCGGTGGAATCAGCCCAGGGCGATATTCCTGGTTTCATGGTGTACGACGATTCTCGACTGGATTGCCCTGTAGGATACTCATCAGTCGTTGTTAATATGGATATAGACATTGCCTCGGTGAACATGCCTATATACCTGGGATCCATGGGATCCAATGCGTCGAAAAGGCCCGGGCATATTAGTGCGTTGGCTTTGTTGATATGGGAGTGCAACAGGGGCAGAAGACACAAAGCCGAAATCGAAATCGAAATCGAAATCAACCATAGATAGCTGACACCTAGCTTTGCGGCGTCCGGCCTGGGCGTGGGCAAATACAACCTTATACTCTTTTCTGGTCCAATCTTCTCCTTCCGGTCCGCTGATAGTCCCGTCGTGGTGCTGTGCTGCGTCCTGATTGGCTCCCGCGGACTACATCGACCTCGCGCTGGCCAGAGTCTCCTGTCCAACCCGTGCCTGCACATGCGGTCGCGATGCCTTCCGACTTGATGCAGCTCTCCACGCTCTCTGCGTCTTGCCGCGTGCTCTGGTAGTTTGCTGCTCTACTCCAGGAACAGCCCTAACCCAGCTAGGCAACGCAGTGCAGGGCCTCGATCTCCCACCCACATGGATCTTATTACTCCCGCCCATGTGTGCCGCTGATAGGACATCGCAATGTTCAGGCACTTGAGCAGTTGAGCAACTATCGACATGGAGGGGCTTTGCGGGGCAGAACGAGTCCTCCCAGAAGTATTGAAGAGCCCAATGCTCGCTGTCTTCCTCCTTTTCTCTTCTGTCCTTCAGTCTGCTCGTGATCCCCCTGTCTTTGTTACCCTTGCAGTATGAGCCTTGCCGGCAGTGCACCTGCGAGCTCCTTTGTGGGCAGCATGGACTGGGCTCATGTCTACATCGCAGTTGCTGCCTTCCTCGTCTGCGTCGTCGTCGCGTTTGTCGCGCTGTTGTCGTCGAAGAAGTCCAAGATTGACTATAACAGCGGCTTGTTCACGTATTTGAAATTCGCTTACGCGACATTCCTCAAGCCCCACGAGAAAGGCGCCGATGGCCAGCAGGATGCATTGGAGAGCTTCTACAAAACCCAGGTATGCAGCCGAAGCGCTGCTGGGCTTCCGGTCTTTGCTAACAACACACACAAAGGCCACAGCCTATGATTCGACACGAAGACACCTCCTCCGCGGTCGGGAGGATATGCTGGGCCTGGTCGGTGCTCAGCTGAACTTCAAGGCAGACAGCAAGGAACTCAAGCGTGGAAAGGCTATCTGGGTTGATGTATGCTGCCCCTAATCGCGACGGAATTATGCTAACGGCTTAGATCGGCGGTGGTACTGGGTGAGCATTGGCAGGTCGTTCTCTACGCGCAATACCTTTTAACCACGAATAGATACAACATTGAAGCCATGGCTGCATACCTGCCCGTGCATTCGTTCTTCTCGCATATCTACCTGGTTGACTTGTCGCCTTCTCTCTGCGATGTCGCCAGGCAGCGGTTCGAGCGACTGGGATGGAAGAATGTCACTGTCATCTGCCAGGATGCACGGTCTTTCCGTCTGCCAAATGAGGTCGATCCACGTACTGGGGGGAAACCCAGCGCAGATGCGATTACCATGAGCTACAGTCTTTCTATGATTCCAGGTTGGTCTAATTCAAGCAACTCGCAATTGGGTAACCGCTCACCTTATGCAGACTACTACAGTGTTGTCGACTCTCTGCTGAGCCGACTCAAGCCGACTGGGATCCTAGGTGTCTGTGATTTCTATGGTAAGTTGTACCAGGTTTCTACCTGCCACTGGTACTAACATGAGGAACAGTCCAAAGTGAAGTCGACATCTCTGCTCGCAACTACACCGGCGGCATGTTCAACCGTCATGTGAACTGGTTTGGACGGGCCTTCTGGCGTGCGTGGTTCGAGGCAGACCGCGTGAATCTCGAGGCTGCTCGAAGAGATTATCTGGAGTACCGCTTCGGAACGGTCCTCTCCGCCAGCAGAAGGAACTATCGCCTTGGGGGTATTCCATATTACATCTTCATTGGATGTCAAAAGGACATCGCAGCATACCCGTCGGGCCAAGGTGCCATTGAGAAGTTGGATGCGTCTTTCACGGAATCGCCTTACTTGTCGCCGGCCAACCACCAGAGGGAAGTTTCAAACGCTGTTGAGCAAAGCTCTCGCGACATCCGATCCAAAGCGTACGAGTCCGCTGTTGTGAACCTGAGCGCGAATCTGCCGCTTCCTTCGACCTTTTACCAGAATCACCCCGCCCGGATATTCTATAACGACATGCTCCCGAAGCATACCCAGTTTCAAAACGAGTACATTTATGCGTTCACCTGGGAAGACCCTCGTGTGGACCATCAGCTGCTGAACATCCAGAGGGACGACGTTATTCTTGCCATCTCAAGCGCCGGAGATAATATCCTGGATTACCTACAAAAGAGCCCACGGAGGGTGCACGCGATTGACTTGAACCCATATCAGAACCACCTCCTTGAACTCAAGGTTGCAAGCTTCATGTCTTTGGGGCACCGTGATGTCTGGAAGATCTTCGGCGAAGGAAAGCACGCAGGGTTCCGCGAGCTGCTCATCTCCAGACTGAGCCCGCATCTTTCTAGCCAGGCATTCCAGTACTGGCTCGAGCATACCGACGTCTTCACATCTTCTTTCGGAAAAGGCCTCTACGAGACCGGCGGGTCACGCCATGCGCTCAAGATGGTTCGATACCTGTTCAAAACCTTCGGTCTAGAGGGTGAGGTCCGGAAGCTGTGCGAGGCCCAAACCTTGGACGAGCAGCGCCAGATCTGGCCGCGCATCCGCCGGATCTTGATGAGCAAACCGCTCCACTGGGCTGTCGTCGGCACCGAATGGTTCGCATGGAAGGCTGCCGGGGTACCGCGCAACCAGCGGAATATGATCGTCGAAGACTTCATCAACCGAAATCGCCTAGGCAACGCGAAGCAGGGCAAGGACGTGAGCGGGCAGTCGATCTGGGAGTATGTTGTCGACACACTGGACCCAGTGGTCAGGGATACACTGATCAGCAGCGACAACTACTTTTATTTCCTGTGTCTGCAGGGTCAGTTCTCGAAGAAGTGAGTCCATTAAACCTGCAACCAAGACCAACCAATCTAACCAACCGCAGATGCCATCCCGCATACCTATCCTCGAAAGCCCACGCCCGACTATCATCTCCCGGCGCATTCGACGGGCTCCGCATCCACACGGACGAAATCAACGAAGTGATCAACCGAATCACACCGCAGACCCTAACCATCGCTGTGGTAAGTCACAAGCTCCTTCCTTCCAACCACTTGCTAACCGTATCCCAGATAATGGACTCAATGGACTGGTTCGACCCCGCCGCCGAAGACGCCGCCGCGCAAGTCCAAACCCTCAACCGCGCCCTGAAGCTCGGCGGCCGCGTGCTCCTCCGCTCGGCCAGCATCGAACCGTGGTACATGCAGCAATTTCAGGAGAACGGGTTCGAGGCGCGGCGCGTGGGCGCTCGGTTCCCTGGTTCCTGTATCGATCGGTAAGTTCTGCCTTTCTCTCTAGCGATCGCAGTATGTTGTGCTGATCGCTGGATAGCGTCAATATGTATGCGTCGACGTGGATCTGCACGAAGACTCAGGAGCTGGAAAGGACGGATCCGGACCGTGGTATTTCGGCGCTGTCTCTTGATGAGAGCGAGAAGGGTGTTCCGGGCGATCTGGAGAGCTGAGCTTTTCGTTCCCTGCTGGTTTGGTACTTGGTTTTTTTTTCTATATAGATCTGGCTAATGGCTTTGCTTAATCTGCGCTGTCTCACATGCTGGTCTGAGGATATCATCAGCAGTCTGAAGAGTACGAAGTCCACTACTACAGTAAAGACGAATGAATGAAATGCGATCATCACTTGCAATCCTCGCCTGCGCTCCGTAATATGTCTTGGATAAACGCCACAATAACGCTCGGGCATCTGCCGATGTGTGTGTATCGTAGACACTGGTCGAAGACACCTATAGGCTTCATTCAGTTTACCGTCCAAGACTGAAACATAACAGTCAAGGTCAACCTACCTTGGGGGGCATTATCGATCTTCCACAACTGGTAAATATAGCTATCCGTAGAGAGTCCGTAGAGGACGCGGTTTGCCTCGCCTCTATCTCTGCGGTTCTTGTGGACGATCCCTGCGCATGAGTAGATCGCCGCGTTAGCCCTACTCTAAATCGTTCTTCAGCAAACGCTCTGACAGAATCTACGTACCCATATAAGTTAGCAGCGGAAGACTACGCGGCGAAAAGTCCTCAATACGACGTTCAGCCAGAAAAGTGACCAGATAGTCTCTCGGCTGAGCCCTTTCGAACGTTTTCGGGCCCGGAAGCCCTATTGAATGGTCTCCGAATGCCGAGATCCGGTAGACCTTATGCCTGAACAGCATATCGCGCCCTTTGCAAGGCTGTTCACGGAGCTGGAGTTGTTGACCAAACCCGGCTCCAGTTCCCCATCAGACAAATTTCAATCCGATTATGTTCGCGACGTCCTCGACGCAACCAACCGCCACTCTCCTGCAGTGAGAGTGAACGAACTCCCAGCGCTGGGAGAATGGCTTCCGGGTCACTCCCTGCTAGTCTAGCCAGTGCTTCTTGGATAAATTCATCGCGAGCTTCTGGGGAGTCGCAGTTGTCGATGGTTCGAAGAATACACCAGATGATGGCTTTTGATATGAGCCACCGGCAGACGCCCATTTTGTTTCTGGTTTCGAGATGGAGTAGTATTTGTGGATAGAGGGGATAAGAGTATAGGGGGAGGCGGATGCCAGTGCAAGTGTAAGCGTCAGATCTATATAGTAATAGACTCTGTTCTGCAATTGACAAGTTTGCCATGACTAGGAGGCATCATCTAGTCGCAATAAAATAATCCTCAGTTCAGGTCTCCAGGCTGCGAATTGACAGAACTCACATAGAAACAACTATACCCCAACTGCCTGGTTGATCCGATCATATTATCACTAAACAAGCAAAACACAACCCATGCAAACTGTCTACTCAGCGCCGGTACAGCAGAAAAGAAAACCAGAACATTAAAGATCTGTATTTGTACATCGACATCGAAGGGGAAATGGCTCATCAATTCATCTCCCTGGATCGGCTGGAGAACCGCTTCCCGCTCTCGTCAAGTCAAAGGAAAACATAAGCATGATTCAAACTCGGTGCTCCTGTCGGGTATATCGAGCTTCCTCGGCGAAGAACAGCGACCCGCCTGGTCAGAAGCGAAGCGTGAAAACTCATCCCGCAGTCCGCAGGAAAAGCAATCTATTACCGCCCACCATACTTGGTCTTCCCAAACGAGAACGGAACGTAGCGGTATTTGATCATGTGCTGAATCTGTCGTCTCACTACAACGGTGTCAGCAACCCAACCCCAAGCCCATGTGTCAGAAAGAAAAAGACATACTCGTCAGGACAAAAAGCATAACCCAGTAAACGACCAGAACGGGCCAGAAGACGGGGATATCGAAGAACGAGAACCACGTGCAGACAAAGCCAATGGCAATAGCCCTGGTGGCCGAGTGCCAGAACTTAAACTCGGGGAGGCGGCGGATGAAGGGGCGGAACTCGTCGTCCTGCTTGGTGGGCAGGCTGGGGGCGGCGTCGCCGTCTTCCAGGCCTTCATCCTGGGTGACGGAGGGGTCCCATTTTGGTTGGAGGAAGAGGAGGAAGAGGTTGAGGAGGTAGATGCCGAGGGTGTACGCGACTGGGTATGTTAATGGAGTCCTTCGCTTTGATATTGGCTGGCGGGGGGGTAGGGAGGTGTACCGATATACCAGCCTTGCGCGAAGACGATTCTCAGGAAGAACGCGATGAGGAGCACGACGGTGCCGATCCAGCGGTAGGCAGTGAACGGGGTGGATTTGTCGAGGTATGCTTGGTATTGCTGTACTCTGTTAGCTTGTTACAGCGCAGTGGACTCGCGTGCTTACTCTCGCAATCCTGGAAGTATGCGTGGTCACTGCAGTGAACGGGGACTGCTCGGGCTCAGGGACATCCATGATGGGCGACGGAGACAACTGAAGACACTCGAAGAAGGACGCTATTCAGCTCATTCGATGCAGGCTGCGCGATCAACCAGCAAGACAGACCAGGGGAATAACAGAGGGGATGCAGTCCAGCGACGGCGCCGAAACAGAAAAAGTGGCCATTCCAGCCGCCTCAGCCCACCAGCCACACTGCTGCGCCCCAATACGCTATTCCTCTTTGGCGATAGCGCCCCCTGGGCTTAGTCATGGGTCACGTGGAGGTATGTGTCGGTTGGCGTCGGATCTATCCTCCCGCTACCTCGGCTTGCTCTTCCGTCCTTGACATCAACATACCTGTCTTCCTCCTGACAGCTAACTGCCACAATCATGTTCTCCCGACAGTGCTCGCGGCTGGTCGCCTCCAAGACCGCCATCCCGCTGACCTCCTTCTTCGCCCGTGCCGGCAGGCCGTACTCCACTGCCGCCTCGGCCTATGAGAACATCATCGCCGAGGTGCCCAAGCCGGGCGTTGGAATGAGTATGTCAACGTTGAGGTGCCAATTGGGATATTTATCTGGATAGAAGCTCATAGACACGCCGCCTAGTCACCCTCAACCGCCCGAAAGCTCTCAATGCCCTTTCCAGCCCGCTCTTCCGGGAACTGAACGAGGTCCTGACCAAGTACGACGAGGACAAGGACATCGGCTCCATCATCATCACTGGCAGTGAGAAGGCCTTTGCTGGTATGTTTTAGCCCGCGGCCCCGACTACCGTATTTAGTTCTAATCAATGTTCCCGCAGCCGGCGCCGACATCAAGGAAATGGCCCCCCTAAGCTTCGCCGACGCCTACAAGAACAACTTCATCGCGCCGTGGTCGCACCTCGCCAACGCAATCCGCACCCCCGTCATCGCGGCGGTGTCCGGCTACGCCCTCGGCGGCGGCTGCGAGCTTGCCCTCATGTGCGACATCCTCTACTGCTCCACAAACGCCACTTTCGGCCAGCCCGAGATCAAGCTGGGCACGATCCCCGGCGCCGGCGGCTCTCAGCGGCTCACCCACGCGATCGGCAAGAGCAAGGCCATGGAGCTTGTTCTCACGGGCAACAACTTCAGCGGCAAGGAGGCCGGCGAGTGGGGCGTTGCGGCCAAGGTTGTGGACGGCGGCAAGGACGAGCTGATCGAGCAGGCGATGAAGACGGCCGAGAAGATCGCGAGCTACTCCCGCGTCGCCACTGTTGCTGGGAAGGAGGTTGTGGATAAGAGCCAGGAGCTGTCGCTCAAGGAGGGCGTGGAGTATGAGCGGAGGATTTTCCATGGGCTCTTTGGAAGCCGCGATCAGAAGATCGGTGAGTTGTTTTTGTTCGCGGGTTGCTGTTCCGGTTGTTGACTTTTGCAGGTATGGCTGCTTTCTCGGAGAAGAAGAAGCCTGAGTGGTCGAACGAGTAAGTGATTCGTGCTATCACCATGGGCATATATTATGACTTGTGTATTAAAACAGTAAATACTAAAATACATTACATGCTTCCCTATTGCGTTCTTCTCGTAAGCTCATATCCCATCATTACCGCAAAAATATATATACAACACTGGTAGCTAGGGCTACTTCTCCAACTGACTCACCTCCACCGTAGCAGCCGACTTCTGATTCTGGTAATCGGCCACCACGCGATCCTCGACAGTTTCATCAAAGACCTCGACGTGCGTCCGGGCAAACTGCCTCGCACTAACCCCACGCTCGAAGAGCAGATCCAGCTCGGCGAACGAGCGACCCATGGGCTCGGGGACGCGGAAGAAAGTGTAGATGACGCAGAGGAAGCAGATGCCGCCCCAGAAGAAGCCAGCGAAGTTCCCCCAGTCCCAGGCGCCGGGGTTGAGCATGTAGGGGGTTAGAACGCCGCAGATGATGGCGACCACGTTGTACAGGATGCGGCCCAGCACGACGGTCTTGATCTGCAGGCGGCGTGTGGACAGCTCCGCGACCAGCGAATATGTCACCGTCCCGACGGAGAGCTGGTAGAACAGCGCCCAGATGATCATCATGCTGCCTGTGGCGAGCGCGGCCTGTTTCCCGTGCGCCTCCGGGACCAGGCCGAGGAAGCCCATCACGAGGAGCATGGTGCAGAGCCCGCACAGCCCGCACAGGTACAGCGTGCGGCGGCCCAGGCCGACGGTCATCAGGAACCAGGCGCCGAAGACGCCGACCATATTGATGGCGTACTGGCCCATGGCGAAGCTGTAGGACTTGGACGGGTCGAGGCCGGCCTGCTCGAGAAAGTAGGTCGAGTAGTTGGAGAAGGAGTTGCCGCTCAGGTTCTGTATGGCCCAGACCATGCAGACGATCTCGGTGCGGCGCAGGTCAGTGCCGCGGAAGCAATCGAGGTAGCTGGCGCCGCTGGTGATCTTCTTCTCCAGCGCGGTCGTGTGCACCATCATGGCGGTTGTTTCGTCGGCGTCGAAGTCGGTCTCTCGGTGCAAGCTGGTCAGGCGGAGGAGCGCCCGCCTGGCGTCGCCCGTCCGCCCCTTTCGGACCAACCACCATGGCGACTCGGGGGCGAGGACAATCCCGATGAACAGCGGAAGAGGCCACATCCACTGCAGACTGTATGGGATGCGGTACGCCCATTCGCCGTCCCGGGACAGCATCGCCCTGATCACGCCGATGCCGATGAGCTGGCCGAGGCCCCAGCAGAAGTTGACGTAGGTTGTCAGGTACCCTCGCAAGGCGACGGGGCAGACTTCAGAAGCGTAAGTGATGGTCAGGGTCTGGAAAACGCCCCATGGGACACCGCAGAGGATCTCGGCAGCGAGCAGGGTCTGGACGTTTGGGGCCGTGAAGAAGATCGCTGTGAATGCTGTGACCAGGATGAGGCAGACCATGATCGTATAGCGGTAGCCAAAGCGCTCCGAAGCCCAGCCGTTGATGAAGAGGCCGATGATCTCGCCGCAATAGGCGCCGTTGCTGAGGCCCGCTTGCCACTGCACAGAACTCCGTCAACACCCATTTCCGCATCTTTCATCGAGGCAGCGGGCAACCTACCGGCGCAGGCACTTCATACGACCCGTCAGGCATCTGCACGCCGTATTTCTGCCTGAACTGCGGGAAGGCGTAGAAGTTATTCACCAGGCTGATATCATAGCCTTCCATGGCGATGCAGGTGGAAATCAGAACGCTCCACGCAGCGGCCTTGGGGTACAGCCGGAGGCCTTGCAGCAGGGTCATGTTCTGCTCCTTGTCGGTAGCGGCCTTTGCACTGTGGATGATCTTGGTCATCGACCCGGCGTCCTGGCTGTCCATGGCGGGCAGACCAGGACGCGGCTCCTCTACCGGCTCAATAGCCTCCAGAGCCTTTGGCGAGGCCATTGGAAACAGGAACTTATTCAATGACAGGACGCGGGGGGACAAGAGAGAAGATAGAATGGGCCTGGAAGCAATAGAGATTTACTACTGCTGTAGATCGGGTCCACCAGACTCCACTGTCAGCAGCTGGCTGTATGTTTGCAGGTGTGTACTTACCATGCAAGGGCTGTTTACGACCTGGTTGCAGCCAAGTGCCGTGCGGGTTCAAGCTCCAAGTGTTCTCGCACAGATGATGGAGAATTTGCGTGTAGCAGGGGGGGAGAGAGTCCAGATCAGGGCACTCATGGCCGGAACAAGCAACCTTGACAGGCAACGCCAAGTATTATCGGCCGCTCCAACATCTTTCTAATTGCTGGAAGATAACTAGTATGTAAGGATATACTAGCGAGTTTGTGTGTGGTACGTAGAGGGTTGCGGGGAAACACGAGGGATATGCAAGTCATGGTGTAAATGTGTTTATCTCATATATCAATTTTCGAAGCAGCAAACCAAAGAAATGCGGACTTAACTCAGTTGGGAGAGTGTTAGACTGAAGTCCAAACTTCATTCATACAAGAATATCTAAAAGTCGTGTGTTCGATCCACACAGTCCGCAACTTTCTTTTTTTCTCAATTTTTGACCAAATTGCTGATCGCGGCTGAAGTGTTATCTAACCGGCAAGGAAACATCTGATTGGCCATTAGCGTTGATCTCCGAGCTGTACACGACGATTATGATATCATGGTGGACCACGAGGCTCCAAGGAGGTCACCGACAGCAGACAGACCGATCCCTTCAACCTACTCTACTACATACGGACAATATACTGCAGTATCATCAGTCCTTTCCTCAAACTACAAACAGAAATGCCGGAAAACAACGGGAACTGTAAGTTCTCCCGCTCTCCCCCCGTCAGGCCAAACTCCGAGTCGCTAACAATGCCTAGCTGGCTTCCTGGGAGGCCTGGGCAACACCATGGGCAAGGCCGTGGGCGGCGTAACAGGCACCGTGGGCGATGTGACCGGCGGATTGGGGAAGACTGTGGGCGGAGCGACGCAGGGACTGGGCCAGACAGTGAGCAGTGCGACGGAGGGGCTGGGAAACACGACCAAGGGAGTGGGCAAGTCGGCGGGTGACATGATGAGCGGGAACGGGGGGAAGAAGCAGGAGGAGGGCGATAAGAGCGAGCGGCGGTGATCTGCCAGTGTGTACTGTACATACACTCAATTTGCAAGTATGACGCCGACTGGTTATCGGGATATATACTATCCGCGGAAGCAGCACCACACCATCCTATCCTGTCTTGCCATGGAACCAAGTGCTTGCGTCCTGATGCTTGGTCTACCGCAATCTTCTGACTGACTGCTCTGTTAACAATAAATTGGGTGTATCACTGGCATCCCGCTGCTCGAGTCATTGGTGGCTGGACCACGGAGTAAACTCGGGAAACAGCAGCTTCACGCATGACCTTGCCTCATCTTATATGATCGATTAGACCATGGCGATGTGAAACCTTCAGCTGGATTCGAAACGTCCGACGGCGTCCCATTAAGCCGTGTATATGCCTAGAGTATGCCAGGATACCTATCCAGCCACTGCACTAAAACAAGAACGCATCAGAAGAGGTGTATCATGTCAAGTATACTCTATTGTTGCATGCAAAACCAGTTGCCAAAAAACATTAATCCAACACGACCACCTCCAGCGTGTAATCATCACATTGTAGTCGTATATCAACCTGCGCAGCAGAACAAGAACCATAATCCCAATCCGAAGTCAACCAAACCCAACCAAACCCAGGGAACGAATAACACCAACGCCAAACCATGCCGCGCTGGAACAAAGTAAAAATCAAGCTAGTCGTAAACTATCGATCGTGTCTGGTAATGTCGAATGCTAGGCTGCAATGTACTGCGGAAAGATGCAGCCCGAAGCCGTCCATGTCCACTATGGCTGCGTAGGCTATACTGCAGCGTGTCACTGGTCTAGGCAAATGAGGCCAAAGAATATGCGCGTGGTACAAGTGGACTGGTTTGTGGAATGCGATGCTGAAGGGAGAGTCGTCGGTGGTGGGGTCATTGGGTGAGTCTTGCTTGTTGGGCTGTCCCGACACCCCCAAAAGAATCCTGGCGTGTCGCATGTCGATGAGGTAACTGGCGCCGTGGAAGATGTCGCTGTTGGTGTACCTGTAGGATCGAGGCACCCGAACCATCCAGGATGAGCGCAGGTTGTGGTGGTGGTCGTCGTCAAGGTTGGAACTGTGGTTGTAACGCCCGGTGTTGGGTCGTTGCAGCCAAACCACCCCGGGCTTCTGCATGTCGTGGTCGATGCGCTGGTCGCGGAAGAAGTTGGCATAGTGGTAGTAGTTTCGTCTAGGCAGCCCCACCAGCCAGGAGTCTTGCAGGTGGACGTCCTTGTCGTACCAGTGGAAGTGGTTGTGGATGTCGTCGTGGTGGTGGTGATTTCTGAACCGTTGCTCTGGAAGAACTTCCACAACACACAATCAAAGCATTCCTCCTCACGCTCACAAGCAGGAACCTTGTCATACTCCTTGATGACATCGGAGATCACAGACTTGATGCGGTGAGTCCCAATTGCGACTCGCCAGCCTTTGTCCTCAACGGTATCGTATACGCACATCTGGCCTGAGTGGCACGCAGACTCCATGGCATAGCCACCCCACGTACACATTGAGCCGACACCATTGCAAGTTCCCATGAATACGGGATCGGCTGTGTGTCCGAAATGATAGGCTCCAGTAAACTGTCGGGACTGCGGGAGCTTCGGATCGTGTCCAGGGGGGCTAGGGAGACCCAAACGGGCCGCAGGCAGCGCCTCGGGGACAGCCTCAAAGGTAACAACGGGCAGCCCGAACGTCAAGCCAAGGAGACTTGTCATTGCACCGCCCAAAGAATGGCCGGTCAGCCAAACATTTGCATTTGGGTATAGTTTTGTCACATTCGAGAAGAGATCAATGGACGCTCGATAGTACCGGTTCTCGTCATTCAGTGCCTCGACTATGCAAGTCGAGTTTGCCGTGTATGCTGACTTCTGGCAATCGCAAACCTCTCTCCAAAGATATGAGCCACCCTGCCCGCAGCAACAACTGAAGTAGAGGTTGTCGTTTAGTTTGTCATTCGTCGTCGTGCCAGCACCGTCGAAAAGCGCCGGTGAAGTTCCCTTGAGCGAAACGACAACAGTGCTATTCATCTTGTCTGCGTATATGTGGCCTCTCAATCCGTCTCCGCGCCATCCAAAGCTCGACGAGTAATTCAACGGCCCATGCACGTCTTCCCAGTCCTCGGTGCCTGGTTCTTCGATATAATCATTCGCCGTCATTTGCGCAAACGTGAGTACACTTTGCTTGTCTGTAACGTTCGGCCCGGGAAGTGTGTCCATGACCCATTCTGATGGCGACAAAGCAACAGCTGAACCGGAAGATCTCGCAGCCGCTAAGTATCCCTCGATAACCGAGAGGCGCCTGTCCGCTAGCCGCTGTATAGTAATCGCGTTGGACGAAGCAATCAAGGGCTCATTAAAGGTTACCGGACCCTCATCCAGGCCCTCTTCTGAAACGACCCGAAGGCGGGTATGCGGTTTGATATCGAGTTTCTTATGTAGGTTGGGGTGTTGGTAGGTTCCTCGGTGGTATATATGACGCAGAGACTGAAACTGTTACTAAATGCAAAGACTGAAACAAAAGGTGCTGAGCTTACAAATTCATGCGTCTCCCCCAGGGACGGAGTGTCATCCAACGGAATTTGTGGAGGAAGGAAGGGGGATCCCCCAGACGGGGGCTCGTAGACCCTAGGGGCATGAGTGGCGGCGAGACTTGAGAATAGAAGGATAAATAAAGCCAAGGTTATAATATTTGTGTGACATAGAGAAAATCTCCTAGATCGCCGGCGGCTGTCAGACATGGTAGCATATGAAAGAAGGACTGCCATTCTGAGTACATGGAAGACGATGGATGATAACGGCAGCGGGCGGTGACGCACTGCGGAGGCGGGTCCGGCACGTGACGGCAGCCATAGAGCTACATCAGGTGGGCAGTTTCATCAACGTCCTGCACTTACCACGACTTACCTCTTGTCAGCTCCTTGTCTTCTGTGCAAGGCAGACGAGGTATGCTTGACCTTGGTGGCTAGGTGTATCTGGATATCCTCGAGTTCTCTGTCTTTCTTTATCCCCCATACTCGCAACTGTGTCGCTTCCGAACCGCCGCCTGCATCACGCAAGCCCAGTTAACTGAAAGAGCAATGGATTCCAGTCTCCCGGAAAATGGCTCTGAAAGGCCTCACTTACGCCAGGCCCAGACCTTTCCAAGGATGGATGACTCCCCTGCGAGTCCTTTTGCCCGCACCAGAGCGACGTCGGTTCAGTCGCTACCAACCCCAGAAGCGATAGACTCCGATGCCCATCGTCTTCCTTCGACCGTGGATGAGGAGGAGGCCGCTGACCGTGACTTGTTTGAGAAAAGAGGCTCATCGGACTCGGGCTTGGGGGATGAAGGGAACGAGGACGAGGAGTTCTCCGCACTGTCACGAAATATCTACGAGCGGCCAGAAGAGCTTCCGATTGAACTGATGAGCTTGACTGATCGGTAAGCCCTGCATATTGCACCTGTCACGTTGGGTATTAACGCTTCTCCGTCTAGGTTTGTCAACTCTCTCAGCGCTAAAGTACACACATCTCCACCGACTATCGACATGATATCTGGCCTTTTTCAAGAGTTCTACGACCGCGCAGAATCCCACATAGCCACCCATATATCCGCTCTCGCATCTCGGATCAATCGCGACACGTCACCACTTCCTACTAGAGGTTCTCGGGGAACCTTCCAACAAAAATTGAGCAGTCGAGATGCTCAGGATGGCCCCGAAAAAGTTGGCCCTGGCCGCCAGATGCTAACTGCTTCGGAAGTCGCTGAGAAAAGAAAAGCTCGGAAATTCCTTGCCAATAAGCGCATCGCACTGGAAGAGACTGTGGAGAGGAGAGCCTGCGAGGGCATATACGACAAGATATTTCAACACAAGGCCACACTGGATGAGGTCAGAGACGAAAAGCTACGCTCCAAAACAGGCGCATTGCTGTTGGTCGGTATCAATCTGAAAGATCTTGGGATTGACATTGATATTGCAGCTATCGACGAAGAAAGGCAAAAAGAAGCCGACGATGGCATATCTGCTGCCAGAGAGTGCCTCACGAAAATGAACGACGAAAAGTACCCTCTCGGAAAGCTCCAGCACCTTGCCGCTGCACACAAAGCAATTGTCGATGCTCTAACGAAGCTCCTGCCTTCGTCATCCTCTGCTGATGAAATCCTCCCTGCTTTGATTTATTCCCTAGTAACATGCCCACCCGAAGGAATCAATATCATAAGCAATTTACTATTTATACAACGGTTTAGGTCATCCAGCAAGGTTTATGGCGAGACTGCATACTGCCTGACTAACCTTGAAGCTGCAATCAGCTTCCTGGAAAATGTAGACCTGTCAGACCTGCGCGCGGACGAAGGACACGATGGGCGGCCAAAATCTCCCAGCAATACTCTAGCGCCCTCTGCCGAAAAACCAGCCACCAAGGGAGCACCTGCACCTTCGGTAACGTCCGTGTCTGTATCTCCAGAGCTATTGAAGCCTACCAGCGACGAGTCTGCATCTGCATCATTGGCAAGACCTCGGTCTTCATCGCTCCGACAACGACCCTTGAGCAATTTGTTCCAGCCGCCTTCAAAAGTCCTAGGTGCTGCCAACGATGCAGTCCGCAATACTGCTGATCAAAGTTTGAAGAACATTGGCGCAACTCTGGACAATAGCTTCAGTTTCTTCTCCGGGCGTCTCAGGGAGCTGCAGTCAAGCCAGGTCCCTGTTACCGAGGGAGGAAACCCAGTGCTGCCTAAGACACTGGCAGAAGCTCGACGGCTTGTTGCGGCGCAGCAGGGTGCCTTTGGCGGTCGATATCCAGGACAAGGAAATAATGCGCCGAAACAAGGTGCTTCTCCAGATGAGGATCCATCAGGAGATGCAAGCTCGGCAGCAAAGGACACATCCAGAGAGGAATCGGGTGGAAACAAAACGCCACGGGATCGAAGTGCCGACAGTTCCAAGACACAAAACAGCTCGAAGAAATCAACTGGACCGGCTTCTCTGAGGAACGGAGGTACTTCAGGCTCCTCCCAAGCGACTCCCATGACCCCTTCAACACCCACGCCCTTGGAATCAATGAAGAGCTTCGGAAACACTCTGAACCCTCTCATCCACATCCCTGGTATGATCAAAGGCCTCGGTCGTCCTGCGGGAGCAGCATCGCCTGCTCCGTCGGAAAAGGCCAAGGCATCGCCAACACCAACAGAGGGCACACCGAACCCTCCGAGTCCAGCACCATCGAAGGTCGATCCGCCAATCCAGCGCTTCCTGGAGGCCCAGCACGCTAATGACCTCGCAATCGGAGATGTTTCCGCGCTTTTGGATGATTACAAAAGACTTGCAGCGGAGCTGTTCAAGCAAACTGGCGATTCAAGTTAAGAGATGCGGAAAGCGTCTCTTGGAGGTCGTTTTCGTTCGAGCCAGAGTCGCATTGCATATGCCTCTGCGGTTGTTGGCGGAGTTATGGTGTCTCTCCTGTTGATGGCCAAATGTTTATGCTGGGTGGTTTCATGAAGGTGTTTGGGCCTTGATAGCGTCAAATGAGGTGACATGGCTTAATTTGATGGTTATGCTTCATACCCGTCCGCGTTAGGGATTGTTGCATAGTGAAGTTGAAGCATGCAAATTAAATTTCAATTCAGTCCTATGTCTCTGGACATCGTGACAGGGTTAAGTAGTACTGAAGTGGGTATAAGGATGCCGATAATGTAGTCTCAGAGTAACTTCAACAGGTATAAGGAAATGACCATGGAAAAATATAACAGAAATGCAGCGTCATCTCACATGAAATCCCATATTGAAATGGCAGGAACCAGGTAATACGCCTCGAATGAAAAATGCAACCGTAAGAAATAAGCCCATTCCAGATAGAGAGCAACTGGAGCATTTCATGGTCGAAGCCGAATAGTCAAGGACCAGGTCAAGAGGATCCACGCCCACGCAGGACCTCAAAACCCCCAGTTTTCATATCTTCCAGCTTCCCCGACAACTCGGAGGTCTGGCCTTGAACAAGCTCGTGTCTCCGTTTAATCTCCGCTTCAAAGGCAGCGACAGTCTTCCGGCGAGCGCGACGCAGATCCTTCATCTGGGAAAGCATCAGGGTGAATTTATCGACCATCTGATCCCCGCATTCTTCCCATTCTTCAATTGACAGGTTTGACAAGTAGTTCGCACGGTCCTGATCTGGTAGTCTGAGGAGAAGGGAGACTTTGTCCTCTGCATCGTCGGGCTGCGGTTCCTGCGGTTCGACGACAGGGGCTGCAGCCGGGGGAGTGAAATCGAAGGGCTCTGCTTGGAGGTTCGAAAAGGATTTCTGGAACAGGATTTCAGGTGGGTAGTCCGTTTCGAATTCTCGTTTCTTCGGGACAGTAGGGTCGACGCTGACTGTTTTGGTGGATGAGCGTTTTGAGGATGGGTCTTGGATTGTGTCTTCGTCATCGTCGTCGAGGACGTCCAGATCTGTGATGGAAAATGCTGTTGGGGAATGATTCCTGTCGCGGCGTTCGTTGTCGCTTGTGAACAGGTTTGCCTCGTCCATGCCATTTGGTGGAAGAACGGCGGCGGCAGACGTGTGTTTCTTTCCGGGAGGCTGTGCGCGATGGTCAGAGGCATGGTGGCGGGTGGAAGACATATCCGGCTGTTCCAAGGGAGACGGCTTCGGAGGGCTGAACCTGGTTCTGGCTCTTGAAGTCGTAGCGTGGCCACGGGGGAGGGTGACCTTCCTGCCTCCGCCGATGGGAGGTGCTTGGCCAGCAGGCTTTTTGGTGTCATGAGCCGGCGGGACCAGAGGAGGGGGGTCTGGTTCTGTATGCACTGTATGCACCGGGTTCGAAGGCTTGGTGTAATTCCTCTTGCTGGCATTCCAGAAACCCTCTAGGCGTTTGCTGAGAGGTTCTTCGCCAGAGCGGTGTTTGTGAGAGTAATACCAGTCGGTTGACTCAGAGGCATTCTCGTCGTCGTCCGCAAAAGACGAGTTTAACTGGCTTGCATCGTCGTCTGCGTCGTCCGACTCAAAACCCGCTGTCTTCATGGCTTTGTCTCCGAGATTCTCGTACCAGTTGGCTCCATAGTAACGGTGGCCAGGGCGGAGATGGTTCAGGGGTCTCTTATCTGTGTCGATATGCTGTGCCTGCCTGCTAGGCGGAATCTGGAATTGCTGGCCCTCCTCAGGGTCTAGGACCGTAGTTGCCGCAATGGTTGAGTCGTCCACGCCGTCGACATCAGTGTCGAACATGTCTCCCTGCGCAGGGTCTTCGTATGGTGCACGTGACTGACTAGTGACAGCTGGGCCATTTTGCTGCTCTAAAGGGACTCTCCCATTGACTCCATGGGATACGGGCGCAGCAAAGGTAGTAGTTGCAGGTATGTCCACCTTGGCCTGCTCAGCTAGGCGTTGGCGCGATGATGGGTTTGGAGCATCACGAGTGGCTGGACGAAACTGGGGGGCTTCTTTTGAGTGGATATAGTCCCCAACTCCCATGGTGGCTCATAAAACGTGACCAAGGTAGATTATTGAGGGCGGAGTGAGTGTAGGAGAGTAGATATCGGTGGATATCAAAGGACAAAAGAAACGCGACCCAGCGCGGGAGTCACGTGGCATGGTCGATATACACTTCAGAGTAAAGAATCAGGATGTTTTCTAGGTCCAGTCTTAAGAGCAAGGCATTTCCCTACTGGCAAGTCTCATAGCAATGTTTAATCATTATCCACTGGCTGTATATATCTAAACCATCTATACCACATCGGGCTAACCTGTTCATGTCATTCCAGCGAAACAGGCGAACCGGTGTCGTCAATATGGAAATGCTCAAGAGTATGAGTTACCCCCTTGCTGCGCTGTCTTGATTTCTCAAAGAACTTCCTTGACTTCTCCATCTCTGACTTCCTCTTCTCAAATGCAATCCTCTGCTCACGTCTTTCCTGGATTGAATCGGCAGGGTCTTCTCTGGCAGAGTCGTTGTCTGTGCTGTCGTAATCATCGTTCTCCTTCTGGGGAACACATAGAGCGAAAAGGTCGGCGATCCAGAGTGAGACCATACCCCTGAGCTCCAATAGTTCATGAGAATCCGAGTACGGTGGCGAGGCGACGACCTCATCCATCCTTGCCGCGATATGCTGCGCTTGTTCCAATTCTGTCGCCCTGGTATCTGCAATTAGAGTTTGCCTTCGCCGCCTCGAAGCAGCGTGGTCAAACTCAGCTTCATCTTCTGAGAATTCCTCTTCGGACGAGTCTTCCTGGGGGCTATGTAGATGTTCCCTAGCCGTATTGCTCTCCTCTTGCGTGACATATATCCAAAGACCAAACATCGCGGGGTAAAAGTGCAGTGAACAGATAGCCTCGGGAGCGGCTTTCCGGTGCGGGTGCTGGATTATGAGTCTCTCATAATATTCCTTGGCATCATCGAACCCTTTCTTTGTAAAAAAAGGGCGGGAAACGTTGCCCGGGCCTTGAGGCGGCCCGTCTTCTCCAATCCCAGACGAAATGTCGGATAGCTGCCGGCCCTGGCGCAGCAGAATCTCAGCACCGATGCCCCACCTGCCTTCAGTCCGAACATCAACCGGAGAGCCCCAGAACTCTTCGCGAAGGATCAATCCCCATGCTCTGCCAGCACGAATATAGTCTCCTTGAAGAAGGCAACGATGTAATACGGCCGTAAGAACGCCAAGATGCTGAAGCCGAAGGTTTCCCTGATGAGCAACTGACTGTGGGGGATAAATCGGAGGCGACAACGAATATAGACCATGTAGGACGTCGTTCCGTGTCTTCCTCTTGGGACGACCCTCCGGGGCGTGGGGAAAATGGCCTTGGGGTAATTCCTTGTTGAAAGATAGACCAGCGACACGATACTGATGGGCTTCATCAGGCGACAATATCAGGGAGGAAGTGGGAGCTATCGCGTCGGAGGTCGTATCTGATCTCTCGCTCCCAAGGTCATCACCATCGTCGCCCCAGTCATTGGGGTCTTTTTTGCGCTTTTTATGCGCGTATCTCGATGCACGCAGGCTGCGCGGTTGCTGCCATGGCGGGAGAGGCAAGGAAAAGGCCGATGCTGAAGGAACGGAAGCCATGGAGCAGTGCACATGCAACTCGTCCACCCTTGGGGGGCCCGTCGATCAAGAGTCCATGGGGAGGAGATTATAAGAGTACATCGAGAAAGCGGATATTAAAGTGAAGAATCGGAATATTCAGGCGTGAGGGCATCCGTCAAACCTGTGTCGCAAAAATAGCAGCATGAAGAGGAAGGAAGATGACAAGGATGACTAACCGCCTGCCGAAAGCGTGGGACTAACCGGACTGGGCAACAACGCTTATCGCCGTCCGTCTTCAACTTCCGCCCGCTGCCCGAATTATCGCCTCTCTCTCTCGGTCCGTTTATCCTTCTCCTGATCCATTACCCCAAATCTCTCTTCCAGCTTCCTTCTCTTCCGTCGCTTCTTCGCTGCCTTTCTCTTCCTTGCCGTGGGCCATTCTCCAGCTACCATATCCCTTCGCTTGGAGCTCTGCTCTACCTCAACTACAGTTACATGTCACCCGTATCGACTCCATCCGATTGCTCTCCTTATTGAAGACATTTGTTTCATTGTAATTATTAAAAATTGATCCGCCTACTCGGTTGTTGTCGCCGGCAGGCACCTCCCCAATCAGGAACGCTGTCTGCGACGCTGGAGGTCCTGAAGGTTGTGAGCTGTCACGCCTCAGACTGCTTTTACCTGGAAGAACCGGACCCGACAGAATTCTGACAGTCGCTCATTAAGAGATCCAGTCTCCGTTGTTTGCCTGCTGATGGTATGTCTCAGCCGTCTGGTGTTTCGGATCCTAAGAGTTCCGTTCGTTCTTAGTCCCTCTGTTGCCGGGAAACTGCGGCTTTTACATTGACTAACGTGCATCTCCCTAGTCGCCTACATTTCCATGGCAATAGAGTGCCTCTGAACTCCTATTCCCAGCGTCCCTGCAGTCAACTTCTACTATGGGACAATCGTCGTCTACGCAAAGAGAGCAGCGCCATACAATTCCTCCGGGATATTCTATATCTCCACCGTCAGAACGTGGTCAAGGTGGACGGGATGGAAATATGAATGACGGGCGAGTCGCAGAGCAAGCTAGGGGATACCGTACCCCGCATGACGGTGTCCAGGAATCTTCGTCAGATCGGCAACACCCAGTATCGGATCCTTGGCCTTCGGCTCCTCTCTCAAGTGGGATACAATTGCCGACAAATCCGGGAAACGCCCAAGAGAATGAAGCTCCGTTCGATCACAGTAACCGGGAGTATCGGTCCACGACATTTGCTCGCATGGCGACTAGGAGGCAGTCTACGATGTCTAGGTTGGGCTCCAGGATACTGCCAAATTCGGTTATCCGTGGCTTGCTCAGCAGCGAAGAGGAAACCCCGGCAGAAGGCCTTGCTCATAGACACGGTGTTGTGTCGAGGTCAATACCAAGGTCTGAAACCGTCCATGCCAGCAGTCGCTCGGGCCCTTTTAGCTCCCATGGGTCTAGAGGTATCACCAGACGCCGCTCGACTCGTGGAGCTTATTTCCTTCGCGGTGACCAGGCTCTGATGTCAGATTCTCCAAGTTCTTCGCAACGTGACTCAAATAGCCATGCTCCTGAACCCAGCAGAAGCGCCCGACACCGGAGTGCACGCTTGCATCGTGTCCGCAACTCTCTCTCAAACCCCATTTCTCATATGTTTGGTCCTTCGTCTTCAAGTACGGCATATCCAGATGTCGGAAACTCCGAACCACAACCGTCGCACACTGTCTCAGGTGAAGACAATGATCTTCGGTTTCCCCAACCAGGGGCCATGGATGCTCGTATGGATTTTGATGAGCCTCATGAACTCGACTCGGTTGAGCCGGCAGTACAAAATAATCGCCCATCCACTCCGATCCGTCCGCAGTCCAATGGTGGCCCGACCCCTGGATTTTTGAGAGACCGTTCTTCGCGCGTCCTGCGGCGGGAGGAGCAGACACCTCTGTCACGTGTTCTCCAGCTCGCAGCTGCTGCCATTGCCGCCCAGCTGTCTGGTGCTACCGGTCCAATGGTACCTAATATTCAGGCACTGGGGAATAATGGGCTGGGTGGCTCTTTTGAGAACTTCATACAGACGTTGCAGCAGTCGACATCTGCCCAGCCAAACAGTACAACGCCAGGTGATGGGCCAGGAGCGTCAGGAGATAGCGGGCCACCGCCACCACCGTCTCCGGCTAACTTCTTGCGAGTTTTCAGGTTTGCGAACCCTGACACGCCGAACGAACCCAGTAACCCAGGAGCTGGTGCGGACCGAATGGATGTAGACGGCCTTGGAGAAGGTCCCGAAGGGCGAACTGTAACTTTGGTGGTGGTGGGCGTCCGGTCTGTACCATCAAACAATGACACTGGTGATCGGCCACCAAATGCAGGCCCTGGTCTGGATGCATTGCTCCGTCTGCCGTTATTATCTCCGGGAAATGCGGCACGGAACAGAGACAATGGACCTAACACTCCACGCGCTCATGGACGGTCACGGCTCGCGCCTGGGCGTCATCCCGCGGCAGTTCCCAATGAGCCTTCAGGGAATCCAGATACAAACGAAGCGGGAGCACCGGATCCGTCGCGCAGGGCTTCTGATGCTGGCACTCGCAGCACGGCGTCATCGTTTCCTACCGTTTTGTCTGAGAGCCCTCCTGGGCCTAACCCCCCTCCATCTACACCTGCCGAGCCAGGGATATCAGCCGTCCCGTCGGGCACTTCGACACCGAGTCGTAGGCCTTCCTCTACATCGGCAATGCCCGCGAATCCTCTGCCGCATCTTCACGAGTATCAATCAATGCAGCCTTCGGCCGAGCCCGCGGAGGATAACATCCCAATGAATACTGCTCGACAGCGACGTCGCAGTGATTCTGAATATGCCAGTCATCGTGATCTCGGTTCAGGTTCGGTCCGGCGCAATGGTGTCGTTGAGCCTGATGATGCAACACCGCCTGGAGGCAGAAGCTGGTTGATCTACGTTGTTGGGACAAATCTTTCGGAGAACCATCCTGCGTTTGCAACTCCCAGTCTCTTCACTGATGTAAGAGACCGATAGGTAGTATTCAGGTCATTGGAAAGCTAACTTGTCAATCAGAACCCGACGTACGAAGATATGGTCCTGCTCTCGTCCCTTCTGGGGCCGGCAAAGCCACCGGTTGCTACTCGAGATGATATCAACTCAGCTGGCGGGCTTTTCTGCCTGATGGAGTATGGTGGCTCGCTAGTCGCCGAGGAAGTGGAAGGCGCCCGTACCCTGCAGATTCGCGAAGGAGAGCGTTGTTTGATATGTCTGAGCGAATATGAAGCGGCTGAAGAAATCCGACAATTGACCGAGTGCGAACATGCGTATCACAGAGAGTGCATAGACCAGGTTAGTCAATATACCAGCGCTATGTTTGATGGGACTTGAACTGACCTTTGCAGTGGTTAACCACCGGGCGGAACTCTTGCCCTCTCTGTCGAGGCCAGGGTGTCGCAGAGAATGCTAGTCCACCGCCAGAGGCGCAGGGCACTGCAGCGTGATTCCGTCATGGCGACCTAGGTCGCATTCTCGAGTGATTCGATGATGTATTAACACCAGCTATCGCTATGAGTTTAGCGTGGATCGTTATTCAATAGGCTAACGAATTCCTTTTGTTTCGATGGATATCCCAGTTTGGTATTGTGGTTCACCTTAGCTTGTATTTTCATTGTCGCGCCATGGAGCAAGGTGTTTCAGAGCCTTCTTGTCTGAGGCAATTGGCAATTGCAACTCAGTTTCTATGCAAATGACAAGCGGGCAACATCTGGCCATGTCGGTTTGTGATGAGCCGTCAATCGCTGTCAGGTCCTTCAGATACTCGGGATGCCTTCATATGCCCGCGCTTGTCTATTACCAAGCCGGGCGAAGGTGCATCGGGGATTCTGAGCAGCATAATGGAATGGCTTAATCTGGAATAACGCCATACTCTGCAGTATTCGTTGTCTACATCTAGATCAGCAGCTCTGTAGACGAACATCACAAATGCTGACTCAGCAGATCACCCCTCGTAGATTTATCGCGTTGGACTTCCCCAACTACACTTGAGCACTACACCCTGAACAACCTCGCTAAAAACAAAATGACCCGCCCAGCCCGCCTCACAGTCCTAATATCCGGCAATGGCAGCAATCTGCAGGCCGTAATCGACAGCATCTCGGGCTCCGCGCTCCCCGCCCAGATCATCCGGGTGATCTCGAACCGCAGAGACGCCTTCGGCCTCGAGCGCGCCCGCCGCGCAGACATCCCAACACACTACCACAACCTGGTGAAATACAAGAAACAGCACGCGGGCACGCCCGACGGCGTGCAGGCCGCGCGCGAGGAGTACGACGCGGAGCTCGCGCGGCTGGTGCTGCAGGACGAGCCGGACCTGGTCGTGTGTCTGGGGTTCATGCATGTCGTGTCGGACAAGTTTCTGGGCCCGCTCGAGGAGAGGGGGCTTGGGATTGTGAATCTGCATCCTGCGCTGCCGGGGAGGTTTAATGGGACGGTAGGTCTCCCTCTCTTCACTCCGTTTTTCCCTTCTGCCCCGGTGTCAATCGTGTTCTGTGGACGCATGCTGACTGAGATGGTTAGAGTGCAATCCAGCGCGCCCACGCCGCGTGGCTAGACGGGCAAATCGACAAAACCGGGGTCATGATCCATCACGTCATCTCGGAGGTGGATATGGGCGAACCGATTCTTGTGCGCGAGATCCCGTTTGTGAAGGGCGTTGATGAGGATCTGGGGGCGTTTGAGGAGAAGGTGCATGAGGTCGAATGGGGGGCTGTTATCGACGGGGTCCGGATTGCTATTGATGGGTTGGAGGGGCGATAGATATACCCTTTTTTTTATGGATTGTACATATATGGAGGGAAGACGATTTACGACTTTGTTATGGGCATAGACGGTATTGGTCTGGGTATGCATACATAGAGCCTGCCAGCGTAGAAAGAACCAATCCCAGCATATCTCCTGTCTGTAGATGTACCCGTGCGTCTCCATCGATCACCGCCGTTACTCAAGTCGAGACCACGGCCCGACAGAGCCTAAGTTGAGCAGTCTTGACGCCGTCGTTTTCCGAAATTCCGTACATAGAAGAACGACGATCCATGGACCCGTCCAAACGATCATTTACCGTTCTGGAAGTATCAGGCGAGTTAGCGCCTGGCGCCATGGTTCGTGACTCGCGGCTACATACCGTATGCGGTACTGGGGCTAGCAGCTTAACGTCCATAAGCTCCCGTAAAGCTCATGCTTAAAGTACGAGTGATTGACTGGGTGTAACAGTGAGTAGAGGCGGACGTTCCCGACAGCCCGACACTTGAGCCACAGCTGATAGGGGTAGACTGTGACTGTTGAAGTGCGATCATAAGATAGACAGTTCCGCAGTTCCTCGGCATGTAGCATTGACCCCTCCCAAGCCTTCTGCCAATTCATTCTTCTGGATTTCTTCACCCGCGGAGACGCGCTGGTAAGATCCGCCTGGGTGGTCTGTGAGGAGCGGAGTCTGTGGGCCGTTGGCTTGCCGCGGTCTTATCCTTGGGCGTTGATTGAGGCTCTTGGATGGAGGGAGGGATTGATAGTCTGCCGCTGCCCGGATCAATAGATCCAAATGGCGTGGTGTAGCCTAATCCGATTAGACCACGTAAACCAAGTCAGAAGAACACTCGTTGCGGACGGAGGAATTTGATGCCAAGCCAGCAAGCTTCTCCCGAATAGGAACGAATGGGTACGTGCCTCCCCAGAGATAACACCTCGAGAGAAGGAGAGAAGGAGGGAAGGGCCGTATGAAGCAGAAACAGCTGTCAAACTTGATGTCGATCATGAACATCATAGGACACCAATTGAGCTTCGTATTCTGTTCGTACAGGTTACTTAGTGTATGTATGTAGGGCCATTCTGGACCGTGGATGATCAGCACAAGTGGCAGGGACACAGCGATCATTCTTGGCTGAGTTCGAGGTGGATGGATGGGCACGATACTACGTCGCCGTGAGGTTTTTCTTCATACAGAGTACACTGTAGAGTAGTCCTGCGGATGTACTCCCAAACGCGGTCGCCGGTGTCACAAGCCCAGTGTGCAGACAGGCAACCAGCTGGGCTTCGGGCTCTATTTTGGCTTCGGGCTCTACATAACTATGCTGATCGGCCCCGGGACTTATGCAGCGGGTTATGCACTGGGCTAGCCCGTGCGGCGACAAGTCGACCCACTGCGTCTTGTGGCTGGGAGCGTGGGATATCGTTGTATCATGACCTGCGAGGGCGGGCGGCCGAATAGCAGGCTCTGGAAGGCGTTACTGGCGACAGGAACGGACGCAGCATGCGGAACAGAAGGAGAGAAGAGCGGAAGAGCAGAAGGGAAGCAAGAGAGCGTAGTAGTAAATTAGCAGGAGTAGACCGGGGACATGGCGTTGTTTTTGTCGCTGGGAGGATTGCCCGCGATCCAGAACGCTGGATATGGGGCAATGCTAACCTAAGCAGTCCCGCTCTTGTTGCTTCTTCCGCTTCCGCCTCTCCTCCTCCGTCTCTCTCTCTCTCTCTCTCTCTCTCTGTGTCTCTTACCCCTCCCCTCCTCCCTCCATCCACCATGCTCTCCCTTCCCTCAGGCTGATCTCCCTCCGACTTATGTCACCCTTCTTCTCCTCCCATCCTGCTCTTTGTCTGCAATTGGGTTGGCTCCCGCTATGGCGCACTCGTCATATCCGACCCCCCAATCCGCCATGACTCCCTTCCTCCAAACGCCGCTGAATCCTCCCCACGGCGACATCCCGCCGCACTCCCTCTTCGCTCCGATCCAGTACCCCGAGAGCCTGGCTCTGTGGCATACCTCTTCCCAGCAACCGTCCTCGACTTCCGATCCCGCCACTTCCTATCCGTCTCCCTCGTCCTCTCTGAACCAACAACCCGTCTCGCAACCCGTCCCGGACCAGAAAAAACACAAGCGCACCAGAAGCGGCTGCTTCACCTGCCGATCTCGTCGCATCAAGTGCGATGAAACCCGCCCCGTTTGCGACAGATGCAGGAAGGGGAATCGGGAGTGTGTCTATCCCTCCCCCTCCCAGACTGCATCCCGCTCCGGTTCTAGGGCCAAAGGCTCGCGCCAACAGTCGCAGGAGAGCGATTCTTCCGGACATGTCGAACAAGATGATGTGCACGTACTCGAGCCCATTGCCGATGAAGACGGGGCCGACGAAGGAAGCGTTGGGTCGGGGCCGCATCTGTCACCGCCGTCGGTGACCTCTAAACCAAGGCCGCGCATCTCCAATAGGCACAGCAATTCATCGTTACGAAAGCGCAAACCGAAGTCCGGTCCCGAGGCCAAAGAAGACAGCAGTTCCCCGTCAGCCGAGTCGTCAAAGTTCGAGTCCCTCAGTGCCCACCCCGCCGGTGTTGGTAACTTCACGATGGAGCCGTCTGGTCTCCGTGGGAATAACCAGTTGCCCGAGGACCTGCGATTCTATCTCACTTTCCACCAGGAGTTCTTGAACTATCATCATTACTTTCAGAAGCAATCCAGCGACAAGTTCGTGCGCCACACTATAGTCGACTTTGCTCTACAATATGAGCCTCTCCTTTACGCCGTCGTCGGGTTCGCTGCGTACCACCATTGCCTGCATACCGCCACCGGAAAACTCTCTACTTTTCTCAAATACTATAACAAGGCGTTGTCGCTGCTGCGGAAGTCCTTAGGCTCAGGGGAAAAACACAGTGAGGCAACATTGATCACGGTCCTTGTGCTCACGACCTTTGAAGTACGAACTGTCTGATCTTAGTCCTTTGAACGAAGCTTACCCATATCAGGAATGCATTGGGGATTTGGTGAATCTCATCGACCATCACCAAGCCGCCCATGCCCTAGTGCGCGAACTCATAACACCCGAGTCGGTGAACGAAAACGAGCTGCACAGTTGGATCTTCCTGTGGTATGCACGATTCGATGTCATCGCGGGACTCTTAGCCGGCAACGAGATGGTTCTTTCTCGTGAATGGTATGTGGGCAAAGAAGCGCATGATGCCCACCAGGCCGCCACATATCCAAACGACGTTCAGAAGCAACTTGCGCTAGCAATGTCGATTCTTCGCCGATCCGGTATGGACATGGCCTCCTTGTACGCGAAATTCTCGCGTGGATTGATCTCGATGGACGAATTCGTCGCGCAAAATGCCCATCTCGGTCAAACGATTGAGAGGGTG
Source organism: Aspergillus sp. HF37 (assembly GCA_003698115.1). Taxonomy (NCBI): domain Eukaryota; kingdom Fungi; phylum Ascomycota; class Eurotiomycetes; order Eurotiales; family Aspergillaceae; genus Aspergillus; species Aspergillus sp. HF37. The sequence continues at coordinate 40,232 of RAQS01000101.1, forward strand.
GAGCACATTCTGCGGTCCTATGACCGCTCCGAGTACACAGTAACATCCTTCCCTCATCAGAAGCCCCTGACCGGCGACGACATTGTGAATCCCTATGTTCCCGGCGGACTGCACCGCGGCCCATTGTGGGCGGTTAATTTTGTTTGGATCGACTATCTCGGCACGGTTACAATGTTCAAGTATCAATCGCACTCAGCCCTGGGGCACCCGCCCATGTCTGAGCTCGAACACCTTGCGTTGGAGCAGTGCCGTTTGATAGAAACGATCGAGCGCTGTCCTGAAAGAGAGAGCGGGTGCATCATCTCCTTCAAGAACAGTTTTGCGGTTTCGAGCCTATTTCTACCGAAGGATGAGAGACACATTATGTGGTGCAGACGAAAATTCGCCTTGATGGAGCAGAATGGGTAAGTCCCCTACTGAGTGCCGCGGTCTTCTGAGTTACTAATATCAACTGTAGGTACCTCCACCCTCCCAAGCTTCGAGCGGGATTAGCAGCAATCTGGCAAGTCCCTGATATCAACCACTGGTGGCTTCCAAACGACGAGGGATATCTCGACTTGATACGAGAAATCCGTGCGATGACCGACGAGCGAACGAATAATCCACGAGACGAGTTCCGGGAAGCCGTTCGAGACATGAAGGCCGTGCTTGGGAAGTTGACGTTGGACGATACAGAAAGCGAGACCACTCCGTCGTCCACGAGCCATAGCGGCTATGAAAATCCTTTTCCGTAGGTATGAGTCTATCTGTCTCGACAACGGGGCGAAGGTGATACCCGAAAACAACTCGGAAACACTTCACATCCTCATCAAACAAACAACCCCTCCTTGCATCTCGACAAATTTGCATCATACAGTTCCAACCACGCGGACTCCGCGGCTTCTAACGATTTCTTTCGATGACTGTTCGGCGCGGCTGTCTGATGCATTTCATACACCGGTTTAATGTTTTATATACCCCCTTTCATTTTGGATACCTCATAATCTAACTACCTCTTTCCCTTCTTTTGCCACCGAAGGTGGATTCTTATTATGTATCTTACTTTTTGTGCTACGCATTTGCATATAGCATGTTCTGCGCGGTCTGGCTCGGGTACATACTTCATTTTTTGTCTCATATTTCGGGGTCTTCATATAACAAGAAAAATGCTTTCTTGTACTGCGTTCTGATACAGCGGGTATGGGCGGCTTACTGCATTATTTGTTTGGATGTATGGGATATAGAGAGATACATAAGCCCGTGGTTCGTTCCACAGCTTAATTGATTGTGTGTGCAATGCGTATGGAATGTCAGTGTCAATGCCCAGAATCTATACAGTCCATCACCTCCAAGGAACCTCCACAGCAGGAACAACCGTCTCCAACCCCCCGACCAACTCGCCCCCTTCAACAAGGCCGTCAGAATCCTCCCCAAACGGAAGCCGCTGCACGTCAATTTCCCACCCAAGTAACGACCTCAACACCACACCGGCTCCGGCCTTGCTCATCACCACGTTCGCCTCCTTGCACCGCTCATCGCACACACACTCCACGCACCCCTGCGCAGTCACGCACTCGCAGCTCTCAATCCTGTCCACCGCCCGCCGGAGAAGCACATCCGCAAACTCGAACGCCTTCCCCGCCATCCCGGACCCGGGGGATCCGCCCTTGGCGTCGTAGAAGGTGAGTCTGGCGGGTCGTTGGCGAGCAGGCGGAGGGCGGAGGAGGTTGGCATTCCGGCCCGCCGAGTTGTGACTGCCGAGCTCTTTCTTGGCGACTTTGCATTCGGTGCGCACGTCGTCGGGCGAGGAGATGATGAAGCTGGGGAGGAGGGAGAGGACAGCGTGTTCGGCGGCGTGGATGGCGGCGGCGGTGTTGAGGCGGTGCGAGGCCAGGATATCCAGCGCCGCTGTCGGGACGTCGAGCCACATCCCCTTTGTGTGCAGGGTGATGGGCGGGTTGTCGACCTCGACGGCGTCGAGGATGCGGCCGCGTTTGTCGACCTTGAAGAACCCGTACACGACCGAACGGATCTGGATGGTGCCGTGGAAGGCGCGCGTTGACGGCGTGATCTCGTGCATCGCCTCGGTGCGGATCGCGTCGATGTCGGTGATGTCGCGCTGCATTGTGTTCCAGTTTACATGGACGCGGGCGACTCGGGCGAAGTGGTGGGTTGGGTTGAGTTCGTTGACGAGGTAGGTCCGGCCCTGGTGCAGGAAGATGCCGCCTTCGTAGACGGTGAAGAGCGCGCGCGAGGCTTCGATTTCTTCGAGGACGATGTTGCGCGCGTTGGTTGTGTCGATTATCGCGAAGTGGTGTTCTTCTGTGCTGCGGATGGAGACGCTGCGGGAGGGCTGCGGGCGGAAGCGCGGGTGGCAGTGGTAGAATCCCAGGCTGTCTTTGATGAGTCTGGTAGCTGCGAGGTCCGCGAGTGGCTGGCCGAAATAGATGCCGTCGTCGGCTAGGCGAAGGGGCATCTCGAACGCGGCGCATTGGATGTGGCCCTCGAGGATGAGCTCGTTGAACAGATCGACCTGGAGCGCGCAGTTGGGTTTCGTGAACAGCTCGTCAGGGTTCCTCATGTAGTATTGGTCTGTTGGGTATTTGTCACCGACAAGAATGGAGAGAGAATCTTTGTTTCTGCGTCCGGCGCGCCCGCTTTGCTGGCGGAGATTGGAGATCGAATATGGAAAGCCAAGGGTGACAACAGCGTCGAGGGAGCCAATGTCAACACCCAGCTCGAGTGCGTTCGTCGCGACAATCCCCTTCAGCTTCCCCTCGAACATTTCTCTCTCAATCATCCGCCGGTCCTGCGCGCTGTACCCGCCGCGGTAGCCCATGACGAGTTTTCCGGCTTCTATCCTATCAAGATTGTGGAATTCATCCCTCACAGCCTGCAGAAGGACCTCGCACAGCCTCCGGACCCGGCAAAATGCAATGACCCTCACACCCTTGAGAATAAGCTGGCAGAAGAGCCGCGCAGCCTCTGGAATACTGTCTCCCCGCCCTGAAGACGGATCGCTAGGGTCCTTGAATGGCGTGTTCCAGCAGACGAATTCCTTCCGGCCAGATGGGGACCCGTCAAAATCAACCAGCTTCACATCGTCAATGCCAAAGATCGCTCTCATGTGTTCTTCCGGGTTCGATACGGTAGCAGAGCAAGAGATGAATTTGACGTGTAGATTACCCACTGCAGCACATACACGGCGCAGTCGCCGCATAATGAACGCAACATGAGAACCGAACAGTCCATTGTATGCGTGCAGTTCGTCAACCACGACGAACTTGAGGTTCCTGAGGAACGTGCGCCAGCTGCTCTCCTGAGGGAGGATCGTGATGTGTAGCATATCAGGGTTCGTAAAGAGGATGCGAGCCTCATCGCGGATCATGTTGCGATTCTCCATAGGCGTGTCTCCATCGAAGGTTTCAACAACCGTATCCTCCAGCCCGTCCATGTAGTGCAGTAGATCTTTCATACTGCGTCGCTGATCCTGCGCCAAAGCCTTGGTAGGAAAGATATACATCCCCCGGCTGGCAGGATCCCACTCGAGCTCATGCAGCATCGGAACCTGGTAGATGAGCGACTTCCCGGAACTCGTGGACGTAGAAACAATAACATTACGCCCTTCATGAAGATGGTTAATCGCCTCTGCCTGGTGGGCGTAGAGTTGTGTGATGCCTCTGCTATTGTAGAGGGCATTGACGAGGCCCTGCGAAAGCCGGAAGCTCAGATCCCCATATCCGGGTGACTGCGCATCAAACACCCGATGCCCATCCGGCACTATCTGCCCAGAGTACCAATCCATCTCGCGGATTTCGGCGATGATCTCTGAAACGCTCTTCCGCTGTTCGGGAATCTCCTCAGGAGTACACCTGCCGCGATGCAGAGGCGGCGCAGGCACGAATGCAGCCATCTCCCTCTCCAACTGCTCGAGCGGATCGACGTCGTCGTCCTCACACCGGCGCAAGAACTCCTCTACCGCTTCCGCAAACTTGGCGTTCCGCTTCTCAATCAGCCCCAGCATCTGCTTCTGGCTGTAAACCGGCATCTTCAGATCCTCCTCCTTCCCAGCCTTGGAACGGCGCTGCGCCTCCTTCTTCAAGTCACCATCCACAAACTCAAACAGCAGCACATTTTCCGCCGATGACAACCCGCCCTCCGGGTCCAGCAGGTGCCTCCTCGTCCGATCCAGCCCGTAATCAGACATCTCCCGATCCTCGACCGCAGCCATAACCTCCAACTTGGCCTCGTCGACGTACGCGAACCGCACAGACCGCGGAACAAGACACTTCACCCGTGCAACGTCTTCCACGGTAAGTTCGTTGCCTCCCATCTGCGCCTGCACGGCTTTCTTGATGTTGTCGAATGTCGTGGCGAAGTGCTTCCGCGCGCAGCAGAAGGTGTACACGAGGTTCAGGGCGCGATGGATCTGCGATACGGACTTGAGGGGCCCGGGCCAGGTGGTGGAAGACGGCTTCCGTCTAGGAGGATCCTTTTTCGGCTCATTGCTCGAAATCTGAGTTGATGGCTTCGGCTTCCTTCCTCGTCGTTGGCCCTTAGCGGGTTCCTGAAGGGTTGATTCGGCCGTGGCGGACGCGCTTTGGCCGTTCAACGCAGCTTGCGAGCCGTCACCGTCCTCCTGGATGGTTCTTTTTCGTTTCTGGCCAGCAATGTCTGAGGCTCGCCTCGTCGTAGAGCCCGCCATGCCGACGGTCCATTATGGATTGGTGTGTTGACAGAGGATGGATGGTTGGCTTGAGAAAGAGGGCGATAAGATAGTGACACGAAGTCACGTGCTAATATCACCATTTACGGTAATGCCCTACGTTAACAGTGCTCGCCTATGCTATGCGCCTGCAGGAGTAGAGTGTGAGACGGCGATAAGATAGGACCAATATTACTGTTGACAGTATAGCTCATCAGAGCATTAACTACTTTGTATAGTGGGCTACAGCAGGAAAACAGACAAGGCAGGCGTATAGGAAGAGGAGCTTCTGCATTAGACTAGCATAAACCAAATAACCAGCCGCGAGCAATGCAGACAGTGCACAGATACTGATGTGTGCTTAGTTAGCAGCTCGCCTTGATAGTCCCCTGGCAGACCTAAGCACGGACACGTTCACATCTCATCCAGGAACCCCCGGACAACACGATACAGCTCCTTGGCGAGGTCTTCGTTTGGCATCTAGGACTGTCAGACCAGAATACATCAGCCCGGATAGGAAGAGAGCTTACCCGAAGCAATATAGGGACAGAGCGATCATTCTCCAGGCTAGCCAGGTGAATCTGCTTCGACTTCGGCTCCTTGCATGTGGGATCTCCAACCGTCATTCCCTTGAATATAGGCGTATTCAGCATAACGCGCAAGACGCCATCCGCTCGCATGATCAGACGAGGTGGTATTTTCTCCTCCTTGTTGGCCGACTGCTTCAAATTCACTTTGAACGTGCCAATTCCACGCTCTCTCCACTCCTTGTCTGAGAATTGGAAGAGCTTCGCCTTGGATGAAAAGTAAGTCTTCTCTTCTTCCTCGCCTGTTTCAACTGTTGAAGGATACTGTCAGCACAGATAGTACCAAAAACCAAGATGGACACATACGTTCTCTTTCGTAGAATCGCTCATCCGTCTTGTCCTGCTCGAACTCCCCAGGCCCGGACTCAGCTGACTCCTCATTCCCTTCACCCTCCTCTTCCGGAGCCCCAAACGGCTTTGCTTTGCTCGCGCTGTCGAAAACGCTAGGGCCTCCTGGTGACGCAAAGTTGGTGAGACCGCCCTGCTTGCCGGCTGCTGCGAAACCGCCGAAACCAGACCCTAACGCCCCAAACCCAGAACCCCCTCCTGCTGTAGCAAAAGCCGAGGATCCCCCGGCAGCCGCAAAACCTGTGGTAGGTGGTTTCTCGGGCTCCGTGGCATCCGCTGGCTTTTTGAAAACCGATGGGGCAGAAGTACCAACCGAGCCGAAAGGAGACTGTTCCGAGCCGGCAAAGGAGGCCAAGCTCGACGATGCAAAAGCGGAAGCGGAAGTCGACGCACCCTTCGTGGGCTCTTCACCCTTGGACGCAGGTTTCGGCGACCCAAGAGCGCCAAACGGAGAGACAGCCGAAGTGTTCGCGAATGCACTAGTAACGGGGGGCTGCCAAAGTAGTAGTCAATATATGTCTCCAAAAATAGATAGTCTCCAGACAAACCTTTGAATCAGCAGCTGTATCCCTCTCCCGGGAGTCATCTCGATGACGCTTCTTCTCTGGTTCCCCTTTCGCAGGCTCTGCCGACAACCCCCCATTCTCAGGCGAATCTTTGCTCTCCGGCTTCTCAGCTATAATTTCCCCTTTGGTATCATCCTTGTCGACCTGGTCCCTGCTTCTTTTCTTCTTCGGACTCGAGATCTTCCCCGCCGTATCGTCGGGGTCCTGTGCAGCAACACTTTCTTTGGCTTCAGGATCTTCAGTGTTGGAGTCGCGCGACCTTTTCCTCCGATGATTTGATCCGTCGCTTTCCTCGGAGCAGCCGTCCTTGTTCTCCGTCTCGTCGTCGTCAAGCGACCGCTTCCTTCCTCTGCTACTAGCCCGACTCGAGCCATTCATTTGTGCATCCTCAGCGGGGGTATCGGCCGCATCCGGTGTCGCATTCTGCGGAGTAGAGTCGATGGTAGTTTCGCTCAGCTTCTTCCGGACAGGTTGCTCGGCGCCATCGTTATCAGAGGTAGAAGGTTCCTCGGCGGAGACTGCAGTAGTAATGGGTCAGATTTCAGATCAAGACAATCGAAATAATGGTCATGGTAGTCCAGTCACAAATCCACGACGAGGAAAACCCAAACGACACTCGAAACAGGATATCTGAACCAACACTCCCTAAAGGAAGAGCGCAGATCAGGGACTCATACCTTTCGGATCTTTGACCTCCTTTCGCACCGCACCTAGTTGTCATAGAGTCGTAAGCTCATATTCGTGTAATAGTATAGTTGATTTAGTCGGGGACAGCGGGGTCTTACCTTCCACCGCACCGCTTGCCTGCGAGTCCGAGGGCATCCCAGTAAAGTCCTTGCAGAACAAGAAAGGCAAAAGTCGACGCGAGGGGTTCGAGGAAAATAGGCAATCACCAAATAAAGAGAATCGATATCTCCCGAGTCTCAGGTAAGACGCCGTACTCGACGGTAGGGGGGTGGAGGAGAAGAGCAGGAATAGAGCCCAAGTCGGATGCTGCAAAGGCGCACGTAAAGACCGGGAACCAAGAGGCCAAAGGACTGATGTACGGCCAATAGAGGCTCCAAAGAAGTTCCGGTGGGAGAGGGCTGGGAGGGAGAAGGAGGAGGAGGTTGTTGTTGTTGTTTGGGTGAGGCAAGCCGCCGTCGAGTCGAGAAGGAGCGAGCGGCTTTGCTAGTCACCGCCCCCGCAGCAACAACATTTATCTACTACTAAGTACTCGACCCGACTGGTATACATGCACACAAGTTGAATGGGGATGGGATATCTTGACGCTGCTGGAATAAATACAGGACAGTTTAAACCATCGCCTTCTCCATCTGCACATTCCATGCGACACAGCGCCATATAGTCCATGCTCTAGCTAATGAAACAGAGACACCCGATCGCCACATAAAACACAAATAATGGATACACCGCTATGCCGACGCGATTCCTGAGGACTCCCGAGCCACCCAGGATACTGACGCCCGCAGCCAGAGACCACGCAATGAGGACTAAATACACCGGTATCCGGGCAATGGCCGGGAGGCCGAATGCGCTGAGCAAAGACGCAAGGACCAGAGGGAAGAGAGTGTATCCGATGATGCAGACAGACTGGAAGAACGAGCTAGTAAAACCGGTCAGCAGGGCAACTTATCCAAGCAGAAGATGGGACGTACATATTCCCGCCGAGCAGCTTGATCTGCAGTGTCACAACAGCTTCACCGATCCAGACAATCGTGAAAACGCCCGAGAAGACCAGCGACGACTGGTCTCCCTGTGCGCGCATGGAGAGGAACATGCTCAAGAGCAAGCAGAATATAAGCGGACCCCTAGAAAAATATGTCAGCGCAACCAGCCGATGAAATCCAGCACAGCAGGGCCAGAGCCAAATACCATAAATCCCAATCCCTCAACCCTTCGCTCATCCCACCCTGGAGAACAACATCGGCGTCCGGCCACCGGCCCACGAGCCCTCGAACCCCAGCGCCGAATCCGGTCGCCTCGCCGCGCTCTGCCGCTCCGATTCCTCCACCGCCGCGCTGCAGAATCCCCCCGATCAAGTACTTGGGCCACAGCACCTGGCGCATTTTCTCCCATACCGCGAGCACATCGCGCGACAGCGTCTGCCACACAGTCTCGTCGATGGTGTTCTGGGTGGCGCGCCGGTCCTCGCCGGGGATCGTCGAGGTCAGATAGCTGCCGGAGAGATTGTTTCCTCTGGAAGTCGACGGGCCGGATTCGATGTTGCCTCGTAGGGGGGCCGTGTCGGAGGTGGTGTGCAAGGGATCGTCAGCTTCGATGGCTGCGTAGGGCAGGTTAACAACGTGATGACCAGATAGTGGATTCTCAGGCTCACCATCATCAGCTTCAATCAGGTCGTCGTCGAGAATTGATTCGTCGTCGCGTGGGTCACCGTGATGGTGTTGTTCGCGGTCCGGGGATACGCTCGCCATGATGCTTGGTTCTTGGTCAAGATTAGGGGTTGATTAGCTCCACGGGAGCACCTCCTGCGGCTGGGAAGTTATGTAGCGTGTTGAATGGCTTGAAGCAGTCAGAAGACGAGAGGGTGATAGGAGCTGTTGAGGCTAAGTGGCATTACGTACTCGCGCGGGCTGAAAAGGGCAGGCGGAAACAAAGAAGCTCCCTGCAACAGCTATCACAGTACGTACTGTCTCTATGCCATGCAGCAACGACTACAAATACTGGCTAGAATTTAATATTGGTATTGTATTGAGGCTGGCCATGCAGTAGTACTGAGAAATACTACTACCTGTACGGCGTTGGTGGCGGTAATCGGATTACGGCATTACAAGGCTCGCTGGCAGCAATCGGCGGTATTCCAGTAATCTATGTGTAACGCCGTGTATTCGCTGCAACGCCGGCATCAGCTGGACTATTTCCTCGCCCACTTACTCGACACCTGCCAGATCCCATAGAGACTGATATCAAATGTCTTCTTGCCGGAGACCGTGCGCTGGTCGGCGATTTCACGGAGGATGCGGAGCCGAGGTTAAACGGCCATAAGTATATCTCCGTCGCCTCCATATGCTTCCCCAGACCAACACCCACCCTCTCAATAACCTCAATAACATGGCCCCTCCATCTCATCAGGTCCTAGCGACCGCGGAAAGTGGCTCTTTTACGCACCCTGTTCCGCTGGAGAACACTTACACCTCTGACGCCAGTCTTCAGCGAGCGCTTTCAAGTGAGTCGGTCTAGATAGACCAACATTTCCAAGAAACCTAACGCAGAACCGACAGGGTACCTTCCTCCAGAAGTCTTTCGCTCGATCGAGCCGCGTCTCTCCCAGCTCGGCGCCGAGGCTATCTCCAGCCAAATCCGCGAGTGGAGCGCCGACGCCGAAACAAACCAGCCGTATGTCAAGGGCTACAATGTGTGGGGTGCGCGATACGGGTACGACAGGCTGATTACGAGCGAGGGGTGGAAGCAGCTCGGGAAATGGGGTGCGAAGCATGGGTTGGTTCCATTTTCGCCTGGTTTGGTAGCACGTTTGATGGCCAGGACTGATGGTGTTTAGGGTTGTGTCGCTGGGATATGATCCTGCTTACGGGGTTGATAGGCGGACTGTCCAGTATGCTGTGTATGTGGGTGGCTCTGTGCTGTACGGGTGGTTACTGACTCTGCAGGAATTATCTTTATTCTCCGTCGTCTGGGCTGTATTCGTGCCCTGTCAGTATGAGTGACGGTGCGGCGTTTATTCTGTCGCAGAAAGTCGGGCAACTTCCTGCTGATCATATTCTTCGCTCTGTATTCCAGAGGTTGACCTCCAGCGGAGAGGACTACTGGTCATCCGGCCAGTGGATGACAGAACGAGCTGGCGGAAGCGATGTCCAGAACACAGAGACGTGGGCTACCTACTCGCCCATTCCGGACGGATCCAAGACCTCCAACGTCCTGGGAGAAGGCGACTACCTTATCAGCGGATTCAAGTTCTTCTCGTCTGCCACAGACGCCGACGTCTCGTTGCTGCTGGCCAAGACACCGTCGGGGAAACTCAGCACCTTCCTGGCCCCTCTGCGCAGGATCATCATTGGCGACGACGGAACGCCGAACGAAGTCTCGAACGGCGTGAGAATCCACCGGCTGAAGAACAAACTCGGCACAAAAGAACTTCCCACGGCGGAGCTGGAACTGAAGGACATGCGCGCCCACCTTGTCGGCGAGCTCGACCAGGGCATTCCCACCATCGCGCCTCTCCTCAACATCACGCGCATCCAGACGTTCCTCGGGTCCGTGTCCGCATGGCGCCGTGCGATTAACATAGCCAAGAGCTTCGCCAAAGCCAGAACGACAGTCGGCGAACCGCTGTGGCTGATTCCCATGCACCTGCGTCTCCTGGCGGATCTGGAGGTCAAGCACGCGGGCGCGATGAACCTCGCCTTCTTCACAATCGCCGTGATGGGCCATGTCGAGAACACCAGCGCGCCGCAGCGACAAGCCCACCTACCCAAGGACCGCGCCGAAGCGAGCGTGATCTTCCGCGTCCTCACAGCCACCGCCAAAGCGGTGATCAGCAAGTCGTCCGTCACAGGCATCCAGGAGTGCCAGGAAGCCCTCGGCGGCGTCGGGTACATGGACGAATCGGACGAGCCGGAGTTCAACATCTCGCGCATCCTGCGCAACACGCTGGTTAACTCCATCTGGGAGGGCACGACAAACGTCCTGGCCAGCGAGCTTGTGCGGTTCCTGCTGAAGAAGGACAACCTGCCTATCTTCAGCGCGTGGCTCGAACGCGCGCTTTCGCTGATCCACACCCAGAGCCTCAAACAGGCGCTGGGCAAGGCCTGGTCGTCGCTCCTGACTCGGTTGCAGGCTAGCGGCTCGCCGCAGTTGCTGGTGGCCGACTCGCGGAGGATCATGTTCACGCTGGCATGGATTCTCTCGGGGACGCTCCTGGCACTGGATGCGGAGCGCGATGGGAACGAGGTGGTTATGGAAATAGCCCGGAGATGGATCCTGCTGGGCGAGGGCGGCGTGGGCGAGTTTGTCTACCGTGATATAGTCAATGGCGTCGCCGATACCGCGTCGCCCGAGGAGCATGTCCGCTGGGACTGCAGGATTGCATGGGGCGTTGAGTTTCCGGCAACGCAGATATCCGGGCATCGCTCGCTGCAGAGCCCGTCCAAACTGTAAACCAAACCATAGCATACATACCGTATATAGTCTGTATATGTGCAACATAACATCATTCAACCATCCCATCAACACCCCAATCCCCTTGCTGAACGGCACCATCCCCCTGCTGAACAGCAGCAACAATCCCCTCCCACTCCGCCGGCGCCACCGAAATCCCAAACGAATAACCCCCGACCCCATCAACAACTTCCGACCCGCCTTT